>JABUQX010014947.1:0-15764 GCA_015478945.1 Trachelipus rathkii
TGAAGAGTTACTGGCTACTTACATTATCACTTCTACGTTCAATTATTTTGCATATTTTTCAGCATCCATTTCTACTCATTCTCTTATTTATTACGAAAATAGAAGTCAGTTTGTAATTTGTTACTACAGTATTAAAACGTATTTATCATGTATTTGGTATTTTCTATTGATCCTTTCTCTGTACTTTTATTTATTCATAAATTAAGTTAATAGCTTCTTCCAGCTATTCCTTTATAAGTTGATCTGGCTGCCATCCTCAGAGTTTGAGAGAGTTTGAGAGAGAGTTACATACCACACCTAAGATGATATATATTGATTTTGCAACCTGTTCTGGGTTACCATGAGAATGGTGTGCAAAACTATTAAATATTTTTTCAAGTATTTGCATTTATTAGCAGTCAAAGCTTAATGATTGATTGTTTCTATATATAAACGTTGAGGTCTTTTCAAACCTTCAATTCGTTTTTAGAATCAATATGTGCATTCACCTTGTATAGAAAACATCTTGAATTGGCATAAGTGGCTTGCAAAGATGTGGATCCAAGTCTCTTTGGATCTTTTATGTTCTTTACAGCTTAATGATTGAATGTGTAAAGTAATTGATGGAATTTCTTTTATTAAACGTAATACTGTTCTTTGAGAAAATAAGGCATTCTTTATAACAATTGTAGTTTATGATAAACAAGAAAAACGTGTTAATTCCTGCAAAATTGTTTCAATTCTGCTTTCATGTTATAGTGTATTAAGTTCGAGGATCAAATGGATTATTGTTAGGAGGAATTTTTCCAATTATTCATCATAATTTCAAATCTAGTGATTTATCCAGAATGAGAACTAGGATACTTGCAATGGAGTAGAGTCCATTTTTTTTTTAACCTTCGCTGGTAGTCCAGAGTGCAGGTTTAAGAATATAATGATCCCGTATTGATTTATGTATTTTAGTCTCTACTAATATCGTGTAGTAAAATGTATTTCTGATCAGCCTTGAGAGAATTTTAGATATACTGCTTGATCATAAATAATACAAAATATTTTCTATTAGGAATAAGGATATTTTTGGTTAAAGAGTTGGCAATAAGTTTCTATGAATCCTGCTCTTGCAGTAACTGTGAATGATGGTTACTCATTGCAATTAAATTAATTAATTTTTTTCCTGTGATTTGGGGTCATTGATATGCCAAATATTTTTTTGGGGAGAAACTCTCCTCAAACCTCCCTTATCTCACGGCTTGGATCTATTGCTCTTTGTGGTTTCCCCTGTTCAGAAATATCAAGACTCTCCTTTTACTATAAAATATGTTGGACCTTCCAATATTCCTTTCGATGATGGATTTTCCGATATTATTTTATGAAGTGCGGTTGTACTAACGTAGATTTTTGTTGAAAGTTAATTAAAATACTTTTTTTTTACATTTCTTTATAGTTTAAAGGAAAGTTCATTAGAATATTTTATTATTAGAATTTCGGGAAATTTTTTTTTTTGTTTGATTCCGGCTAATTCGGTTCGGCCGGGCAAAATTCCCGCCCCGGTCAGTCCCTAATATATATATATATATAATAATAGATTAGTTATATAGTTATTATTATATATTTATATATTATTATAGTATATAATATATGTATATTATATATATCAGAGGTGGACGTTCCGCAATTTTAGTCCGCAATTGCAAATTTGAATAATTGAGGAATTTGCATTGCTATAATTTAAAAATTTATTCTGCAATTACAGTGTAGCAGAAGCTATATAGTTCCGCAGTTAGAGGAATATCAAAAAAAAATTGTGGTTTCAGTGGAATGCAATTTATAGTCACAAATTTTTTACACGTTGGCCATCTTTGTACGTTTATTAGCAACACCGAAATAAGTCGTTTTTTTTGTTTTTTTTTTCTTCTTTCTTCAAAGGATCATGTTTTTAACAGGTTTTCTTGTTATTTCTGATGTAAATTTATCAATATTATTAAATGATATTGAGTGTTATCTATTATATCGTGGACCGATTCTCAATATCGAAAATATTTAGTTTGCGATTGTCCTATAAAGTTATATAATCGAATATCCAGATTACTTCATGCAGTGCTCCCTATAGGTCCACCATCTCTCTCCAATTACCCCAGCCATACATTCCTCTCTTTCTACATCTTGATCTTGTCTTTTCTTCTTTTTGAAAATACTCTTAAAACATCACTTCAAAAGATCCTCTTCATCTCTTCCTGCTATTTATGCATTAATGCTAATTTGCAAGCCCTACACACAGGCGTACAATATTCCTCAAACATTCATTGTCACCCTTGAATATTTCCGGCCTGGAGCATGATATGTAACTTCTCTAAACTCCTAGGTATCATGACTAGTCTTCTGGCATGAGTAGATAACATATAATAAATATTATCATTATTTCAATAAATATTAATTAGCATCTCAAACTCCAGGAAATTTAGGGTGCCAATTGGGTGGGTGATATTGTTTAGATTACAAAATCCCTAAAGTTCATTAATATAACAGTTTATATAATTCATTGAACATGCTTCTTATACCAGAATTCCTTATAATATTGTAACAAAATTAATTATCAGCTTTAAAATCAACAATTTATGGACATTTTACTAACTTTTAACTATTTTGAACTCTATTCGACCATTTAAGAAACCATAACTAAATAGAATCCTCACACATTCCGCAATGAGTGTTTTGCCTAAAAAAAAAAAAAAGAATTCCCAATCCTATATTCTTTACGAATCCCACTCCCTCCTCTATGAATAATTTGATTTAAAAAACAGCTAAAAGGAATACTCTCTATCTATACGTAATCGACGTTGCGACTGAGTATATGCATTTATTAGTCATGAAGACTGCTCATTTATGGCGTATCCTTTTCTCGGTCAAAAATTCAAAGTTCCATCCTGAATTCCCATTAAATCCTTGACGAAACTTGAGACGGATCTAGTACTTTCATATTCAGATTACCTGTAGGCCAGAATAAATATTTATTTATATAACCATATTACATATAATATACTATATATAATATAATATAATATATATAAGCTATATAATATTTTTAAATAATATATATATATATATAATATATTTGCTATATATGTATATATACTATATATATATAATATTAATATATATATTCTTATATAGATATATAGTTATATATTCAGGAGGTTGTCTAAAGCGAATCATGTAACTCAACTCAAAGAACGTCAACTACAGTAAACAAATTATATATGGAATCACGGAAATTCTAAGCGAGGGTTTAATTTTTTTTTTCCTTTCTTTTCTCGCGAAATATTTTAAAAAATTTTTCCCCAGTTGGCTCGAGCCGACGGACAGAGGGCAAAGTCCCTGTAGCCCAGCGTGAGAACCGAGTTGCTATGAATCTGATCTTTTGTAACACGATCGTAGTAGGTAAAATCAATACCAAAGCGATTGTCGAACATTTTTAATTCGATACCAGCTTCTTTCTCTGTTAACTAAAAATCATAGGGTAAACAGCAAAATTGGCATGGGAGTGGGATTTCTCTCGGCTCGTGGACGATTTCTTTCCCCGTCGGCTATCGAGCCCCCTAAATGAGGGGGAAAAATCTTTTTTTAATAATTCCAGAATAATGGGCAAAAAAAAAAAAAATATTAAAAAACTCCCATGAATGTAGCTGAGTCTGAAAAAACTATATGGGTAGTTACTGTAGTGCTGCCAGTTCTCAGTTACATGATGTCAGCTTTAGACACTGGGACATTATTAATTTATACTAATATATAAAGATATATATCTATATATATATATATATATAATATATATATATATATATTATAATATAAGTATATAAAATAACTATAATAATATATATATTATATAAATATATATATATATATATATATTATAGATATATATAGATATATAATTGTATAACATATTGCTACCAAATAATGTGATTTGTTTCGTGGGTCTTAGCTGTTTATTCAAATTCCTAAAAAATGCCGTGTGATTACCACTAAAGAAATGGAAAAGAATAGAAATATAATAATAATAATCTTATTTAATAATAATAATAATAATAAAATTATATAATAATAATAATAATAATATAATAATATAATAATAATATAATAAATAAATAAAATTTAATAAAAAATAAGTGTATTATAAAAAAGAACATTATCCGCTCAAGCATTGTTACATTGTTTACTTTCCTATTAAATGATATATAAAATAAATAAAATGTATCTCTCAAAAGCAATTATTTAAATAAAAACAATCGCTATTACGTTGTATCTGTGGGCACCCTTCAATGCACCGCAAGTCCAAGCACAACAGATAAATATGTGCTTGGTTGCTCTCAATCATGCATTTAATAGTATAGCATGGCACCGTAGAGAGTTTGGGTTTGTTTACAGCTTTACCTCAGATAACGGAGAGCATCAATTTCAATATAAAAAAAACAAACAAAAAAAAACTCGTTTCTCTTCGTATAAAGTTTCATTCCAACCTGGTTAATCACCTTCCTTGTCTTTAAGATCAAAACAAGTTATTGTCGGTTTGAAAACTTCTCGCATATAGCTAAACTTTTTTCAAACAAAGGTAAAATACTCGAATATATTTGTATATACGTAAAATATATTACCCTCTCCCCCCTCATCTCCTCAGGTCTCTTATGGAGATTCCAGGCCATTGCCTACTCAAACTAATTAGTAGTATTCATGTCGTTAGGATTTAATTAATGAAGAAGTTGCTTTGTCATGTGTCTTAAACTATTAAAATAATGATGGCAATCGAAGCACTTTTTTTTTCTTATTAATGGTATCACGTTTGCAAATATTAATGTTCTCACGGAATACACACCATACGCACCTATACCCTCACCACACGCACATACAACAAAAAAACAAGCACACACACACACACTACACAACATACACAGGCACAAATCACACATATATTAGTTTATTATATTATATATATATAGTATATACTAATATATACTATTTATACTATATATACTATTAGTATATATATATAAATAGTATATAATATAATACTATATAATAATATATATATATATATTATATATTATATATATATATAAATATATACTATATATATATATTATATAATATCTAATAATATATAGATAATATAGTATAATATTATATATTGATGTTGGTTGTTTTTTAAAGCAGCGCTTTCTCGTTATTAAAATTTTTTTCGATTAAAAAACAAGCATTGAAAAAAACTTTTTTTTTTCGTTTTTTCATTGTGATCTTTTTAATCTAAATTGAAAACCTACTGAAATTTATATCCTAACCAGAGTTTGCACGAAAAAATCAAATGATTTACAAATCAAAGATTTTTTCTTTAACTCTATTTTTTTTATAAAAAATCGTTTTTTTTGTTTTATTTTTTTTTTTTTTTTTTTTTCAACTTTGTTACCTTGTTGAATTTTTCCGGTGCTCCTCATCAACTAGGATATTGGCCTTGTCAAACCTTTTTCTCTAAATTTACTAAGTAAGCCTTATTATCACCTAAAAATAATGATAGAGTATATCATCAGTATTAATAGTAAATTCATAACTGTGTCAAAACATTTTATAAAGAAAAAATAAATTAAACAAGCAAACAAACTATATATATTTATATTAACTTAAAAAAACTTAATTAAACTAAATAATAATTTATTAAATAAACTTTCGTAATATGAATTATTAGATTATTTACTTACTATATAACAATAATAGTTTAAAAAGTATATTCAATAAAATCAAAAAAATTAAAAAATCACTCAAAAATCAAATCAAAAAAATTTTCTAAAAAAAATTTAAAAAAATCACCAACCCTGACTTAGTATATTATAAATATATAAATATATTACTATATTAATATAATATATTTAATATATTATATAATATATATATTATATATATTATATTATTTATATATATATATTAATATTAATATATAATATCTATATATATCTATATATATTATATATATATATATATAATAGTATATATATAATATATAAATATATTTTATTTTTTTATTTTTAATATATATAATGAGAAATACTACTATATCCGTCAGGGTTTTTTTTTTTATTTATTTAGATTGTGTATACCATGAGATTTTCTTCTCATTATTATTTGTTCGTTTATATCATAACATTTAATGGAGTTAAAACTGGGAAGCACTTTTGGGCGTAATTTATTGACAATAGCTATTATTTGGATGATGGTACAATTTTTAAAAACTTAACGAACGCTTTAAAAATTGTATATAAAATCATTGTATGTAAAATGCTTATATACGAATACGAACAAATAACACTGGCAACCAAAGATTTCGGGAAACATTTGAAGCGTTTATAGTGTGAACTTTTGCCCCTGATTCCAGACTATGATTCCGTTTCTAAATTGCTCTAGTTTTTGAGAATACAAGGCCGTGTCACAAAAATACGTATTAATAAACACAATTTATTGTTAGGTTCTGAACGTGATTCACAACAAAAAAAACACGAACCGATACGGTATATCAATGTTAAGATAAGACATTATAAATGTAATAGTCAAAATTCAATCGTACCAGAAATCACAAAATCATTAAATCGCGTCTTATATATTGTCTTCGTGCTGCATGGAATGTACAACACTAGCATCCAACAATAGTCTGCATATTCGTTATACCATCTTCTTGGGATTATTTTCTTCCATCACCTTATATCTTGATAATACTACTACCCTTGATTCCTCACTATAACTCTAGATTATCCGGAACATCCTAAAGGAACCCGTCGGCCGCGAAAAATACATGGGGGGGGGGGTGAAGTGACACTATTATGCTCTATTAGCATTCAATTTTTGAGTCTGACAGGCATTTTCTCTACGAGTTCTCATAGTGGCGCTTATGTGCCCAAAAAGCTTCTGAACAACCAATACAAAAACTTTTCCAAGAGATCTTCAATATCAATACATGGATATTGAAGATTGTCCATTCCTATGAATGATTGGGCGAATCTTGAGGGCTGTTAAAGATTCCAGCTTTGAGTTTCTCCTACTATAACTAAAAAATCTGCCAAATTATCTTAGAAACCTTCACCATCTTTGTCTAGGCCCGAACAAATTGCATCATCAGTTCCCTAGTTTTATTGGAGTGGTGGCGAAAATAATTTTGCCCCTGCAACCAGTGTCGAGTTAATGATATGGACATGCATCATACAGTCATATTTCCCAGTTCGTCTCTGTACCCTACTAATCCCACAAGCATATGAAACAAGGTACTTTAGTATATCCGCTTTGCTGCCCAAGTAAGATGTTGACATCTTCAAATCAACGCATATAGATCACTGGGTGTTCATTATATCTAAGCTTCTGGCATAAGAGATCATCTGATATTTTTCATATTCTCTTCAGTTTTGGTGAAGCTGGACCTATTGTAATCGATGCCATAACTATTGCCATGTCAAATCAAAATACCACTCAAGCTTCTCGTAACCTATCCATAAAACATCTGCAATCTTTGGTCGTTTAGAGAACACCATTGCAAGTAGTGAGCAGGAATGTTCCTACAGTTATACTAGTCATTCTCCTTCAATGAAATAGGAAGACAGTACTAGCACCTCCTAAGTCGCAAAAAAGTTATTTACATTCGCCCTTGAGACAGTTCTTTTCATTAGTAATGCTAAAAGCTCAGAATCTTGCTTGGAAAGACTTAACTAATTCGTACATATAAATCAATTCATACTCTACATGGGGAGAAACTTTCTGAGTAGAACTACTGTTCTTCATTATTCAACTACCCACTAATCTGCACGTCGTGCCACACAATCCTGGATATCTTCTTCATCAGACAAATGCTAAGGTCTTGGGAGGTACCGTGAACACATGGTATGGGAATCCTCGCGCAGCTGTGTACAGCTCGCCTTCTATCCAATCGGATACCTCAATTCCGTTTCTTGTAACAATAAACAACAAAATAACAGTCACAATGATGTGATTCTCGGCTCCGCATACCTAGCACACCAATTTAAACCTTCTCTTCGTCCATTTTACCGACGTAGATTTTCGACACACCGTCTTTACATACCATTATGGGAGGCAAGACTTATCTGTCTCCAGGTTTCATCCAAAAGGGGTATGCAATATGCTGCTCACAAAGTAGTAAAATATTTCTCTGTATCTCTATCAATATCACACAGATGTAGCAATACATTGGGTATTCAAACAGCTTCGTGAGAACTCATAGTGTCTGAAAATAGAAAAAATAAGGTATATATAAAGGTAAGCCCCTTAAAAAATAAACAATATGAGTGTAAAATATGCTATTAAAAAAAATATTGGCATATTAAAAATGCCAAAAGTACTATCTCAAGAACTAGAGCCAAATCTTGGAAAACTAATGTCACTTCTGAAATCAGCACACCCGCTATACTAATAGAATTCGATATAATATCCTCAGCCGGCAACAAAAAAAAATTTTTTTTTGTTTGGCAGTGTACTAAAATAGGGATAAAAACATCTTCCAGGGTAGTAAAAATCAAAATAATATATATATATATACTATCATAATTTATATATATTATATAAATATATAAATACCGTATATATACTATATATATAATATAACTAATATATAGTTATTATATATATATATATAATATTTATATATATATATAAATATATATAATATAATATATATATATATATACTATATATATTGTGGTGTCTGGTGGAAGGACTGTGACCACCACTGATTGAGTTCCAAAGCAGCCCCCCGGGACGGAACGCCAATTCATCGCGACAACTCTCATCTCTTCACACCTCATCTAGTCTCACAATGAGGTAGGGTCTCAAGTCAACTCACTTACCCCTTCATATGTGACCTGGAAGGACTAGTGCCACTCGGAGTGAACAACACCAGCCAGCCTCCCATCTATCCTCAAAGTTGTTCGCCCTGATAAACATTTCGTTGTAGAGTGGTTTTACCACATCGTTCAAGTGCATTACATCAATCAGGTTATTCTATGCTGGACGCGGCTCTGTCGGTCATATCTGTAACGCCTGTACTGTGTTCTCATGCAGGTGTCAGACAACTGCACGTAGAATCAGAGGTCAAGCCCTTTCATGCTTTAACTGTGTGCACATCTGCTCTCATGCTTGACAGCTGACCGAGTCTTTCATCTCGTGCGCAGATCGGAGTTTGCTCGCAGGGCAGCGGAGCTGAAAAAATGCTGAGCATTTGAAGTGGAGCTGTGACCACCCACTGATGTCCAAAGCAGCCACCCCGGACGAAACGCCAATTCATCGCGACAACGCTCACATCTCTTCAACATCATCTGCTTCAGCTAATGAATATAAACTACGTAGAAAAGTAGACTTCAACTAATATATATATATATATTATATTATAATATATATATATATATATATATAATATATTATAATAAATTAATATATATATTACTATATATATTATATATCATATAATATATATATAATATTAATTATATTATAATATATTATAATATATATAATATATATATATATTATATATATATATTTATATATATAATAATTATATTATATATTAATAATATATATATATATAGTATATATTAATTAAATAAATATATATAGCTATATATATGAATCATGAATTTCATTGAAAATTCAAATGGCATTCTTCTTTCTTTTTTTTTTTTTTTGTTATAGGCCAATGCTTTAGCAACTAAGAGCTTTTTTGTTTTAATTAAACAATCAACTTCTGCTTGAAAACCAACGCTTTTAAAAAGTACAGAAGCTTGGGATCGTAAATAAAATAATTAATATTATACAAAGAATTTAACAGCCTATATATTTTGTGCAAATTTATGTAAAATAACTTTATTTGAGGAAAATTTAAAATAGTATAGGTGCATTGTCGAAAATGTAGTCCAAACTATAAGACATTGTTTTAGTCGAATTTCATATTAATGACGTCCATATTTCAATTTTCTGTTTTGGTATTATATCTGTGACTATTGATGTCAAACAGTTCTTCCACACCAACTCATCTCCAGTATCTTTTCTGACTGGCGAATTGCTTGCTTCACTATATACTATCGCGATTACAACGCAACTGCTTCTTATGAACAGTTCGTCTGGAAATGTGGTTCTCTGGACTTCGTCCTATCAACTTCTCTACCTCTCCAATGATTCTCTTCATCCCAATTTGTCGTAGTCTTCCTTTCACTTAGCATTAATATGATATTATAACGCAATGGACCACTGCTTTTTGTAAACTCCCTAATGGCATACTCATTCGTTGAGAAGAGCTCGTGATACTCATCTTCCTAAATTCTCATTCTTTCTTTTTCAGCTTGCTAACCAGAATACCTTAGTCATTCTTACATCTCATCTACTGGTAAGGAAGAATACTACTCTTTTAGCCTTAAGATAGACAAGGGTTAGTCATCTTATTTTATTTAGAATGAAGCTAGGTATCTAATAGAACTTCCCCACTAAAGGCCATTTATAGCCCATAGGAAAAGAAACACCCAAAGGATTAAAGTAATAATCTTATCTCCTTCTGTTGATTCAGTTATTCTCTATTGTAGCATATGAAGCAAGCATTAACTTTCTAAGCAGCCAATAAAAATGTTCGATATTAAATTTTTTAAGATAGCAATTAAAGAAATTATTATATTAATTACATTAATTAATTATTAATCATACCATTGACATAACCTTATATGGTACAGTGATATATAATATAAAAATAATAATATATATATATATATATATATATATATATAATAATATAATAGTATAATATATTATATTATTATATATGTATATATATTATAGTATAATATTAATTATATATATATATAATGGATGAAAACCTTGTTGGTTCTAATGGTTAAATTATTTAACTTTGGGAGTTCCCGAATGTTCAAGCGCATTTTGTTAACTTCAGTCATTACCTTTGGTAAAAAGGATTGTGAAGTTATTTCAAGTCTAATATCGTTTAAACTATTTGAGTATAAACTTTGCTTTTGTTAACCTCGAAAAGAGGCGAGTCGTTGGTTAATGTTAAGGAACTTATTTTCGCTATATATTTTGTTTTTGTTATTATTACTATTAAAGCAGCGTTACGTGTACTTGGAGTTTTAGTGTCGTATAAACTGGTAAATTATGCATAGTAAAACGGTTGTCTAATGTTGTGGGATGGTGATTTCGAAATTTGGAAAATCGCAGTTTGATTTTTTTTTTTCATGTGTTATCTCTAGATTGCCTTAGCAATTTTTTGTTTCAGTAGTGAGTTGCTTAAGATTTTGCTTTGCGATTGTTTTGTTTACATATTTCTTAAGATTTTTTTTTACTAAGGATTGTGCTTTAAGCTTTTAGTTTTTTTCTCACTTTTTTACTTTTGTGTTAAAGTATTGGTTTAATTTTTTTTTTTTTTTTTAAGGGTTTACGATGGTGATTTCGAATACTGGCATAACCCGATTTTTTTCGATTCATTATTGGGGACATGAATTTTAACTTTTTGAAACAATCGATATTTTGAAGGTTTTTTAAAATGATTGGTTTGGATATTTTCTACATAGTTTATATATAGCTAATTATTGTTCTATTATCTCTGTATCTCAAAGTAGGCATAACGCCCCTGTGGCGCTGGAGGCTGGAGGGAGCGGTAAGAGGGGCTGGGAAAAATGGAGGGGGGGTGTGGAGTGTTTTGGGGGGTTTTGGTGTTGGGGTGTTGGCTGATTTTTTTAAAATGATTGTTTTGGACTATTTTTCTTACATAGTTTATGATTATATTATTGTTCTATATCAGTCTTTCTCAAAGTGGGCGATAACGCCCCCTTGTGGGCGCTGGAGGCCTGGAGGGAGGCGGTAAAAATGGCGGGGTGTTGAGGTGTTTTAGGGGGCAGGGGTTTAGGGGGGCGATGGCTGATTAGTAATTTCATCTAATATTTATTTTACTTAATATTTTAAAATCACAGCCACTCAAAACTTCATTAATAAAACATATATTATTTAGTAATGATGTTCATAATTCTGCTGTTGATTGTATAAATTTATAGTTTTTATTACTATATAATTATACTAAAATATATATTATATATTAATATATATCTATATAGTATAATAGATATAGTACGGTATTATTTATAGATAATAATATTATATATATAATAATAATTATATATATATATATATAAATAGTATATTATCTTACATGAAGTCATTGTGGTCTTTAAGTTTTGGAAAAGTAAAAATTTGGGGGGCGCTGAAAAATAATTGATTTCAAAGGCGGTAGACGAAATAAGTTTGAGAACTCTGTTTCTATATCATTATTATTTCAATATGATTTCGTTACAATGATTTTTCCATGATTATTTCACAATGGTTATTTTACAAGATGTTTATAAGTTATTTCAATGATTGATTTTACTTATTTTTTAAGAACTTTAACAAGCAAAGCTCAAACAACAATTTCATGCAAAAATAAACACGATTTCTGAAAATAATAACTAAAATATATATAAAGTTTAATCAAATATAAAAAGTAAAAAAAACATTTTCCAAATTATCATACCACCATCCACAAATAAAAACCGTTTACTATACATAATTGTAACCATTTATACGACATAAACTCAAGTACACGAACGCTCTTTAATATGTAATAATTAACAACCAATAAAATATTATACGGAAACAAGCTCTTAACATTACCTCACAGTCCTCTTTTCTGAGGTACAAAACCACAGTTTATGCTCCCAAAAATTAACTTATCTTATAATAACTTAAACTTCAAACAATTTCTGTTTTTTCCAATGTAATATCTGACCGATAACAAAATAGCTATGGATTAGGACAGCTTCAAAATTGACAAATCAATTTAACCACTTAAACCAGCAATATATCACTCCACTATACGTATATAACAATATAATATATATATTAATACTATATACTAAATATATATATATATATATATATAATATATATATATATATATATATATATATATATATATATATATATATATATAGTATACTATATATTATATTATCTTATCTATATATATATTATATATATATATATATATATATAGATATATACTATTATATAATTATATATATATATTATATATATATATACTATCATATATATATAGTATATATATATATATATTATATATATATAATAAATGATAGCTATATATATATACGTATATTATATAATATATATAAATATAATATAGTATCATATATATATATATAGTATATTATTATAGTATATAGTATATATACTATATATATATATAATATATGGCCAAACAAGAAGTACCGCATCATATCCTCAAAACTAATATAGTACAAAGAAATGACTAACATATAGGAATCTGCGTATGAATTCTGTACGGAAAATGAATAAAAAAAAAACAAATTTTTTTTTTTTTTAATTTTTTTTTATAATCTCCAAAACTACGATAGTAGTAGATCGAATACTAATATCAATATATGGAATTAGCGTGTGAAATATATATGATAAAAAAGGAAATTTTTTTTGTTTTGAATAAATATTTGGAATCAGCATATGATTTTTTTTTTTTTTAGGGCGCTCGACGACGTGGACAGAGAGGGACGAAGCCCCCGTCTTCCCCCGAGGCTGGACGAGGACCCGACTCTTTGCATCTTTGCGGCTTACCCGGGGGTATTTCTGTACTGTTAAAAAAAAAAACAAACAATTTTTTCACAATTATTTTGATACAATTTCATAACGTGATTCTTAAACTATGTATAGTTTTCTGTTATACCTAACTAGTTGAATAATAAAAAAATTAAAAAAAAATTAAAATTTTTTTCATTTTCCATACATTCATACGCTGATTCCATTATGTGTTATCAGATTTCTGTACCCCTACTTAGGTTTCGAATAGATGCGGGTACTTCTTTTAGTTTCACCTACTATATATATCATATATATATAATATATATATATTACTATATAGTATATATACTATATATATATATATATATATTATATAATATATATAATAGTATATACTATAGTAATTATTTTATCACTATTATAATTACTATATAGTATATATATATATAACTATATTATATATATATATTATAATTATATAATATATATATATATTATATATGATATATATATATATAAATATACTATATATATAATTAATATATATACATATAATATTAAACTATATATATATATATTAATAAATTATATATATATATATAATATATAATATAATATATATATATATATATAAATAGTATTATATAATATATATATTATATAGGATATATATATACGAGTATTATTATATTATATATATATATATATATATATATATATATATATATATATATATATATATATATATAAATATATATATATATATATATATATAATATATATAGTATATAATATATATATATATATATTAAAATATATATAATAATTAAATATATATATATATATATAAATATATATATATATAATAATATATTATATATAATAGAATAATAATAATATATATATATAAATATTTAATTATATATATTAAAATATAATATTCTTATAATATATATATATATATATATTCTATATAAATATATATATATATAATATATAATAATATAATATATATATATTATAATATATAATATTATATATATATATATAGTATTAGTAATATATATATATTATTAATTATATATAATAATATATATTATTACTATACTAATATATATATTTATAAATATATAATACTATATATAATATATATATATATAATATTATAATAATATAACTATAATAATATATAATATAGATATGCACACCACTTTATGCTCTACCATAGGGGCTGCAGGACATAAAGACACAAAATATTTTTAATCAAAACTAATTTATCCTTGTAGAGCATACATAATATTGTGTAAATTATATTGGAACATTTCACAAAGTCAAATCTAAATGAGGGTCTGTTATTAATATTATTATTATATTATTATTATTATTATTATTAATTTTATTAGTCCCTATTATAAATTTACCTTTGCATAAATCCTTTATTTCCATATTTTTTATTATATATATATTAAATTATATTTCTATTATAAATATAATATACTAATATAATAATATAAATATAATAATAATCAATATAATTATAATTATATTTAATCTATAATCTATTAATATATTAATAGTATAATTATAATTCTTACAATCCTTGCAATCTGTGATGTTACTGTTAATGAGAATAGTAAAATTATGGTATAATTTATTTTTAAAATTTTTTATTTAAAATTATAATATAATTATAGTTTTCATTTAAGTCTAATTTAATGATATATAATTATAATTAATAATGTATAATTAATAATGATAGAATATTATTATTATTATTATTATTATATTTATTATATTTATTTTATTATTATTATTCAATATTACATATCTTTATTACTTATTATTATTATTATTATATATTATTATATTATTATTATATCATTATTATTATTATTATATGATTATTGTATATATTATTATTATTATTATTATTATTATTATATATATTATTCATTATATTATTCATATATATATTATATTATTATTATTTTATATCTATTATTATTATTCATTATTATATTAATTATTATTTATTATATACATTATTATTATATATATTAGTTATTTATTAATATTATTATTAAGTATCTATTCTC
>JABUQX010014948.1:0-12500 GCA_015478945.1 Trachelipus rathkii
CAGATGTTGATGACTTGAATCTGCCCAATGCCTTTTCTTTAAGAGCAACATTACTATATTGATATAAACAAGATATCAACTTTAGTGAGAATGGCTGAATTGAGAACAAGTCATTACCAAAGCAGAGGCTGCATGAGCACAGGCAATCACCAGGCAGTAGGCGAAGAAGAAACAGCAAACCCCAAGCAAAGGCTGAACAGGCACAAGCACATCTTAGCAGAGGCGAGATGAGCACAGCACTACCCCAGCAGAGTTCTGACATAGAGAGGAATATGGAGCATCAGCGCTAGGCGAGATGGCGGTCTGAATCGAGCACAGCAACACCTCTGGTCGCAAGCAGAGTCTGAAAAAGAGCATTAGTACACCACGCCAAAGCTCCGAGGCAGCGCAAGGCTCCGACAGAGCGCGCGAGCGAGCATGAAAGAAACACCCCACAAAGAAAATCTGGCGAAAGGAGGGCACAGCAAATCCCCAGCAGAAGGCTGAATGCGACGAAAGCCCACCGAGCCGCCGCCCAACAAACGAGCTCCGCGCCCAACAAAAATACCCCATAAGTAGTAGATTGAGTTTTTAAAGCAACTCGGCGAGATTCCCCCAGGCAGAGTCGGCTGATTAATGATGGCCACCACAGAACAGGAGACCACACAGACTAGAGCGTGCTGAAAAGAGCGAAGCACATCCTAAGCAGAGGCTGAGGAGAAGCTTATCTAGACTTCGAGCAACCATATGTCAAAACTCCACAACTCCCCCTATTCTTGTGGAAAGTTGGCACCAGAAATAACATCTCACCAATCCTCCAGGCAGATAGGCCTGAATGACCCACACGACACATTCTCTTATCCACCAGCAGGGCCTGAAAGAGCACGTCACACCCAGCAGACACGCTGGCAATAGGCCACCGTCCACCTAGTCGACATGGACCCTGATATAAAAGATTAAATCCCCCAGCAGCTCAGGCTGAAAGAGCACTAGCGAGCACACTAGTCTGTGCTACGCAAGCAATGCATTAGATTAATAGTTGTTGGCTAGTCACTCGAGTTCTTATCATGCCAAGGGTCATAGAAGTAGAGAGCTCACTCAAGCAACAAAATTCGACGAAGTTCAAAACATACGGTATAGAGCACAGCACAAACCTACCCAGCGCAGAGCGCGTTCTTATCAACAAACAAGCGCGAGCAGACCACGGAGCCGGCAGACGGATCAGCATGAATGAGCAAAGCACGACCATCTAATCACACCCAGCAGGTACTGTGCTTTAAGCCAAAGCTTACACAAGTATTACGAGACATCTAACTCGCCACTGAAGGTAAAACCGCACAAAGAAAGTTGTACACCACAAGCGCGCGAGTCACCAGTGACGCCGAATATGGCATCACGAGACTTAAACATTCACGTCACAGTCTATAGTGCTGCTAGAATAGAAGCCACAGACACTAGTATATTGAACACCAGAGGCTCGAGAGAGAGCGCATCGAGCATCTACAGCGGTTTCTCCAGCGTGGATCGAGAATCCTATTATTTTTCCAAACTATATGCTGAGAACACTTAGACAAGCTATGTCATGCGAGTAATCCCTATTAAGACCCAAACATCTGGAAAAAGCTCAGAGGGCGCCGAAATGTTGAGGACCGGAAAAGCGCAACAAAGATCGAATTATCTCTGCCTGCACGATACTACGGTAGTACAGTGCTGCAATAGAGATCTTAACAGAAGGCAAGTACACAATGCAGAGGGCTTGGAGAAGCACGCACACCTATCCTGCGCGCGCACTATATGTACTCGTGGAAGAGTCGCGCAGGCGCCAGCAATGAGGCTGAACAGGAGCACACTTGTTCTCTATTTAAAGCTTACCAGTTTGGTTTCCGCAAAAATCGTTTCGACCGCGATTCCATTGTTAAAGAACTGCAATCATGACATCTGGGAATACCCTTCTCAAACTGCTAGACCCCAGCATGGAGTGGTCATCTGATAGTATCATCGGTTTGCACACCTTGAAAGAAGCCCGCTTCATGACATAACGTGGAGAACTCCCCTAAAACTCAGAACTCATACTAGGGTTTAGCGACAGGAGGCACAACATCTTCTCTCCCTATTTATTAAACCAGCAAAGAGGGGAATACTGTAGCAGATCAGACAAGGCCACATCAACAGGTTCAGGTGCTATCTTTCCGTTCACTCACACGACCACTCTTTCACCTCCAGCGAGGATGCAAGCCGTCTTCCCGCGAGGGAGAAGATGTTTAACATGCTATTATAATGGCTAAAGAGCGCCTCGTATTCAATGACATCGCGAGTTACTAGGGAGGCTGAAGTGAGATCCTAATCTCAGCGACGGTCAATTTTATCTATGTGATACTGTTCTTTATATTGCTGGCCGCCAGGCTATACTCATTTCTTGAAGAGGCTAACTTCCAACTAGCTACACAATTGAAGATATTTCTACAATTGGGCGTCAATTCCCTATGGCTTCCATTTTCTCACCCACCAAAACCTAGTAATAGCTCATTTAGGAAAAAAGAGAGTAGAAGAAGCCTGCCTACCTTCCTCCCAGCGAACGCTAACGGCACCAACCCATTGACAGACAGCTGAATGAGCACTGGTAGCATCAAACCCCCAGTAGTCCATGGCGTAAAGCAGCAGTTCACACCAAGGCATCTAAACTATCACGCAGGGCTCCTAGTCGTACCTAGATGAGAAGCAGACCCAACACAATGCAAACAACAACAAAGCACAGTTAACTAGCGCCACATGAGCCAGACTTAGTCATACGAGGAGCATATTAGCTTGACCTATTACGGTCTCATCCCTCGAGCCTCAAGAAGGCTTGCGGGGTGCCACTGATCGCCAGCAAGTCCAACTCTTTAATGCCCTACCACAAACCGCCCTTATATCGATCGGAGCTGGAATTAGTGGCTGCAAGTGTATTTGGTCAGGCCTTCCCACTCTACTTCCACCTGTCTAGGAATCCCATCCAAAGAACGAGCGATTCCGCTATCTCCACTGAACCCTCAGCTTGAGAGTTGAAGTGAGCACAGCACATTCCGAAATCGTCCCCCTCGTGGTGAGCCTTAGAAGTGTGAATTCCGATGTCGCATGCCACCTTCAAGCTCTATGTATTCGAAGGGAATAGCAGAGTGCAATTAAAAGAGTGCACAAGCATCGCCATGCGCTCACAATCTACCAGCCAAATGAACATAGCGCTTGCGTATAATTACAGCCCAGGCAACAGCTGGAGATCTCTGCCAAGAGATACCTCTAATTCCTCCTTAGCTGAGTGCCATCTTATCTGACGAAACACACAGGATCTTATAATAACATATTTATATATGAGACACGTTTCCATCACTAATCCAGGGCCCTACTTGCAAAACGGTGCCGGCCATTCCTCTTATGGACGATAGGTAATGACACTCTTGGTTATTCCCTGCTCGCCCCGACCATTTGCCTGGTTTCTGACCTTTCTCGCACATCTAGGGCCACTCCTGCTCGCCTTGATTAAAAAGGGCATCATTTCCTGTCCTCATTCCGCTGTGTTACAGGAGTGGAATGACTCTCAAAATTTTTACTGACGCTCTAAAACAGGGGGCAGTGTGGGTTGCGGCCTGGCTGTCTTTCCGACAGCAGAGCAACCTTACCATAGTAGCCCTCAACCCCTGCGATGGCTTCAATTTTTATGACAGAATTAATGGCTAAAATGATTGCCCTTTCTCGAATTCTATTCCATAATCAAGACCACTCTTATGTCATTTATTCAGATTCACTCAGCGCCCTCCAAGTGCTTAAAGCCCCTTATTCTAAAACAGTAATAGTATCTGTTGTACTTAACAATTTCTTCGGCTTCTCCACTCTCGTAAGGGACAAATCATACTATGTTGCACCACTCTCACGTAGGGGTAACTAGCAACGAAATCGCTGACAGAGAGGCCAAAATGACCGTCTCTTCTTTTCGGAGCTGTTCAAGGTACTTCCCGAGCAATTCCATTCTCAAAGGTCGCCTCCCATCAACTGATTATTAATCTGCTGCTCCGAAAAGGCGTTCCGTCTCTGTGCAAGAGTAGTTGGACGAATGATCAGCGAGGGTCGAAACTTAGAAATATAAAGCCGAACATTGGTGAGTAGTCTTCCTCTCACCGACGAAAGCACTTGCACGAAGTGATATTTGCACGCCTCCGTATTGGCCACAAGAATATCACTCGGCTACTATATGTCACCGGACCCTCCTCCCATGTATAAATTTTGCCCTCGCCATATCCCGTAATCTGTTCACCATATCTTCATTGATTGTCCCCAACTGGACCCCATTCGCCGTCGTCATTTTCCTACTGTATGGTCCATGACACCTTCTAAAAGGTTATCCCATATCTTATCTGAATCCCCCACTTTAACAGTAATTCTATTTTCTCATCTTCAAGTAATGAATATTGTTCATAACATATGATTTTGTTACGTAATATTAGGACTATTTACAATGTAAGGACATTTCTTTTTCTTTTTTTGACTGAATATTCATTTCGCCATCCAAATTTTCTTTGACATTTAAATTTGAAAAAAAGTTCCTCAGTCGAATCCATATTTTTTTATTATCAATTCAAAAAATTGTGAGAATGTGTGGCAGTAAATGTGAGTGGGGTTTTAAAACTAAAGGAATACCCTCATATAGGCGATCGCTTACCGGACCTTATAAGCTTCATGGTTCAACTAGGTGCGAGCACGATAAGCCTTTTCTTTCTCTTCAAGACCTTGTATTTTATGTATCAACATCAGACAGGCAACTGATACTTAGGACCAAAGTACCGCAATTAATTAAGATATGAACGAGAAAGATACGAATATTGAAAATATTAATAAACTTTCACAATGCGAGGAAGTAAGCTGATAGAGCAACCAAAAACGAGGTCCATCTATTTGCGATGGATAACAGAATAAATGGGTTTTAACTGTTATATACGCGTGAAAGAATTTCAAAGGCTAACAAGGTGTCAAGAGAGCACGATGTAATATATGAGTGTGGGTGCAAGGTTCTTTATGTTTCTTTTCATCTATAGATTTCACCGTGTATCATCACTACGCAAAGCACTGAAACTATGGACCTATGGTAGGGAACCAAATGAATATCAGAGGGCAATAACCCTCAACCTATACCTATATTACAATCGACCGATCGCAAGCAAAGTGAGGAACACTTGCAAAAGACCTAAACCTACACAAGCACATAGAATATAACGATCCAGTAAATTTCGACCTAACCTATATGGATATACTTTGCCGTAACAGATTTTTTTTTCTTGTTTTCGGTTAAGATTTTTGAAGTACATGGAAAAATATCTCGAAACCGACGTTCGCCTGAGATCCCTTAGGGCCGACTGCCACAGTGTCCCAACAGACGTGCTAAAAAGCGTCCAAAAGACAGACAATAGACATTATAATAACTTAGCACGTTTTTTATTTGAAATTTTTCTGGTCCAATGCGATGTTATTCAAGGGCTCGAACGATGAGAATGCTTAATTTAGAGTCATACGACTCCACCATAATAGCACATAATAAGGAGTCAATTAATAACAATATGAAAAAAAAACTAAAAAAAAAAGAAACATTTATCTCCACCATGAAACTTATAAAGGACCCGCTTACCTATGAATGCAGGACAGGCGGGGTATGGTGTCACCCTACTCCCTTCCCCACGCTATATAAGCCATGTTCCCTGACAAGCGCATGATATTAGTCCGAAATTAAACTAATTTTTTATTTGTTTCTTAGTTAAATTATTTAAAACAATGTTACCATTGAAATTTAATATTAATGTCATTTACAAATTAGCTTCTAAAATAAATCATAAAAAAAAATAAAAACTAAATTTTTACAAAGACCGGCGTTCGTACATTCACAAATGAATTAATCTAATATTAAAACTAAAACCAAAAAATAACATTTATTCATAAACAAGAAACGAAGAAAGTTAAAGCTAATAAGACCAATTAGCGCACAAAAAAATCCTTGAACAGCAAACAAAATTGTTAAAAGAGAAAAAAAAATAAATATTGATAAATAAATAACCCATATCAACCATAACTGAGCCACATATCGGGTAACCCATATAGTACCATAGCTACGCTACCAAACATGGGAAATATAACATGGATTTAAGTGTCTCAATAATAAAAATAAATTTCATATCTTATATTAATACAAAAAGAGAAAATAAAAACTACACCCGAAGGATGTAGGAGAACCCCCATACACCGTCTGCCCTGCATTCAAAGGTAAGCGATCGCCTATATGAGTATTCTTTTAATTTTAAAAATCTTATAACTATTAACATCTAAAAGAAATTAAAAATTATCACTAAAACTTATCTTAAAATTCAGGCTTGCAAAAGTTTCTGTACAAATCTTCATCCATTATAGTTAGTAAAACCGTGGGCAAGTAACTAAAAGCTAAAATAAGCACCTAAAAGCTAAAATAACACCATAGATATTTAAATTAAAATGAGAGTGAAAAATGGTAATAGTCTAGATCAGCGATCTCCAAACTTTTTAGATAGTGTACCCCTAAGACGAAAATAATTATAAGTTGTACCCCCTAAAGTCCTATAAATATAATATAATATAATATAATATAATATAATATAATATAATATAATATAATATATAATATCGACTCCACCGTGATAACACGATCATCACACTCGCAAAAAGATCGTAGAGCCTAATTCTTTGGCGTACCCCCCGGGATATACCCACGTTGGAGACCACTGTCCTTAGATTATCTGCTCCGCCATCTTGTTTTTGACAAGATAATATTTTTTTTAAAATTTCTTTCATAGTCACTTTTATTTAATTGGAGCCACAAAAATATTCTCAAAATATACAGTAAATATATTCCCTCTACTGAATTTTTATGTTAATGTTTAAATCAATGAAATCAATGAAATTTACATTGTCCCCAAAGTCAAATTAAGCAATACAACAGAATATCTAGTCTATTTTAAGCACAAACTTATCATAAACCTACTTATTTATCGAACGTAAACACAGATAACAATCAGGTAGAGTAATTGGAAAATTAACGGAAGCCACGAATCAGGTCAATGTTGCTTACACAAAATTATCGAAATTGTGGCCAATTTTTTATGTGGAAGGTGTTTCATAGATCCATACCCAATGGCGAACTACAAAATAGTCGATACATTTAAGAAATAGTCCGAGATTTATGTGATGAGCACATATAAAGCTCAACGACTAGTGACCAACTGAAAAACCCAAAAGAACTGCTGTAAGACTAATGCTTGATGAAACAAGTAAGCATTACTGGCGAGAGAATTGCCAAAAACCCCAACAAAGCACTATCTATTACAAAACCATGATCATCAACAATTAACGCTATTGTTATTCTGAGTCGGATAACGGCCATACTTACCCAAGACAAAAAGGGCAATGGGCCGAACCCATGCGTAGCCAGGCTATAAAGACATTAAATCCTTTCAGCTCATCACACTGCCAACGAGTTCTAAGGGGCAAGCCAACACTCGAGTGAGAAGTTTTAGACATGATCAGTTTTGTTTTGGAGAGCGGACAGTCGACCCTTAAACATGTGAAAGGGCCAATAATGCCGTCCACCCTCCAAGGCAAGACACAGAAAATACTGGCCCTTCAGGCTGATCACGAGCTCAAGGCAAGTGGAACCACCTAGCATCGAAGAGCCCGCATGGAGACAGCTCTCTCGACTTATGATGTCATGGGCTCCTCACTAGTTAACATGAACAAGACATCAAAAATCTCAAAAGAGGCTCGAAAGATCTTCACGACAGTCTACGCACTATTTCGGCTGAACTCGCGATGTCTATAACAATTGTAACCGAGGAGAGCCAACCATAGAGAAAGATCTAGTCAAATCATTATTATTAAGTAAATTTCAATTTCTAGCTAACAAAATAATTTATATCGTATTCACAAGATGTCTTTTAAATAAAGCTAACGGAAGCTGAATAATAGCACGACCCTAATTTTAATCAATTAATTAGCATTTAATTGTAAATGATTGGTCTACTATTAAAGAAATCAAAACAAAAATTCAGAATCAAAAGTAGAATCCTCATGTTTTTGAATGAGATGACCAATTTAGGTATAGAGCTCCAACTTTCCGGCCCTTCGGTTGGGAACTGAAGTCAGCCTAGATTGTAAAGCATGTTGAGTAAACGAGCAAAATTATGAATTTGTCAAGCCACATGAGGTTTTAACTTAAAAATCTAACAATATTAATTAAGTTAACAATAATTAACTTTTTGTAAATTTGTTTTTGCCAATAGTTTGCAAACTAAATTTCACATTTCAATATGGCCACTTGAGTAAAAAATTAAAGTTTAAGCTGGGATATTCCAGTATACGACTGATTTGCGTCAACTGTTGTTGTTCCGTATTTTTCATGACTCAACACTTATATTTTACGCGACCCTCTGTAAGCCTGCTGCACATAAATAAACAAATTTTACATTTTGGGGTTTATGAGCTTGCGGTAAAGAAATGACTAAAATCATCTTGTTAAATTAATTTTTCAGAAAAAAAGATTTAATTTCAATTAGAAATGTTGCGTCCTACTAAATGCGATTTTGACTACATTTTATGAAAAGGGTGGTCGAAAAGATACTTGCCCCACCTCACTACCAGAGGACACTTTAAAGGCTGGGCCCACACTGGGCTGACAAAAACATTTAGGACACATGATGGACCAGAAATATTTTTGTGGTCGTTAGATAAGTTTCGACCATGCATACATGATCTCATTGACTGCTTATTTTTAAATACTAAGCGTAAATTTTGAACACTAGCTGCACACCAGGCTCGATACAAGAACGGAATCAAAAGCTATGAAATACTAACGGATATCACGGCAGAAGATAAACTTGACAAACCCGCTAGTCACAAGGGACACCAAAATAAAGCCAGATCTCCGTACTCCCTATGTTTCGTTCAATTGGTTTACGAACGGTAGCCACTTACAGGTGTTTTGTAATATGTACATTTTAATTAGTCTCATAACACCATGCATTAAAGTATATATTTCATTGGTTAGGTAATATTACAAATGGCGCGTGAGAATGATGCACCAGGTTTTTCTGTCAACAACACTATAGTTAATTTTTTTCATGAAGAACATACTTAGAAACAAACCTAAGCCATGAGCATGACAGACTCGAGGAGAAAATTATAGGCCAAGATGTCCAATCAGCGACCGGAGCCTAAACTTTCACTCGAGAGGCTGGGGCAGCACTGAGCGCGAGACAACAGTAGCACACAAAACAATTCGACAACCAAGTGCCACAGTAGACGAGCACAGCTTTTATGTTTTAAAGACTTAAGGTATGTAATAGGTCTCCGGAGAGAGCTTGACAGCAATAGATAAGTTGTTTTAAATCGAGTACCCCACTCGAATAAACAAGCGGACTCCACAACTAAGGCGGAACAAAAGGTTAGACACATCACAACGACATTATCCCGATGAAAAACAAAGTTTGACAAAATTTTCTCTTCCGTAATCCCAATTTTTCAGTTTGTTTCACGAACGGCAGGCATCATTGTTTTTTTTATTGTACTATTATGTAGCTATTCTTATATATTTTATTTAGGGTCATTTCGGTTGGTGATTTATTTGGTAAAAATTTGATCACCATAAAAGTACTTTTTCATGGAAGAAAATACTTAGAAACCGCCTAAATGGTCTCTCCACTGGAGAAACAGGCAATGGTGGCAACTAGGCGACCGCCCTAAAGCTTTTCCTATGCACCAGACATTATTGTTTGATCAAAATTCCTCAAATTAAGTAAGCCAATCTAATGCTCAGCCTTATGACGAAGACCTATTACCGATTCACAGTAACTGGATACGAAATAAATGTGAGCAATGGGGATCTTCATTACTCACATATGTTTTGTGAGTATTTAGGATTTATTTTCATTATTATTTAGATATTAAGTAGATACTTTAAAACATATAAATCTACATATACAGTGAAATTCATCAGCAATTGATATATACTAGAGGCACTGTAATTACGAGCTACAGCACATATCATACTCTATAATAGTAATATAGCAAGGCATGGAATGACTGATATGAGTATAATAACATATAATAAGTATATCATACAACTATATATATCCAGTCAATATATACAATAGGCTGAACCTTATGGAAGCTAACATATGCAAACAATGATATAAAATATATACACACTATAGTATACCTAATAGTATGACAGATATATTATTAAGGCTTTAAAAGAGTATATACAACTAAGCTAACATACTGCTTAAATATTGCCATTTTAATCGCAATATATAAGACTGTAAATAAAGAAGAACCAATTCATAGGCGCACGGCAAAGAATTTACCTGCCTTCTTCCGGGATTGAAACCCACAATAGATTGCGAATGAGGACACCATATGAACCACGAATGTTCTTAAACACAACTTGGAGCATCCCGATCCCCTAACATGGCGTGTGGTTCAATCCCGGAGAAGGCAGTAAATTTTTTTCTTCCTATAAATGATGTTCTTTTTTTATTTACATCTTATATAATTGGACGGACAATAAATGCAATATTTAAACATCACTAACAATATACAAGAAACTGAGGGAAGAACACGCAGCGGACACCTGGCTGATCGTCAGCCTTGCAAAGAGCTCGGTTGCTCTTATAACTGTCCTTGGGCTGGAGAGAGAACACAAGACCTTTTTGGGCTAAGGGAAATGGTCCAGTGGATAAAACATCGGGTATATGTCCTCATCACGACACAATGGCGGTGGCGATTCAAAAGATCACCGAGAATAGGCAGTAAATCTCTTTACTTCCACGCGTCAAAATTAGATGCTCTGTATATTATTAATTATATTGTATATTCACCAATATAATAGCATATATATATATACATATATATTATATAATATATATATACTATATATATATATATATATATATATATATATAATATATAGTATAGGACCTTAATCGTTTTCGGACTCCCGTCAGTTTTTTGGATTTTTTTTGTTTTATTTTAATATATTTCTAGTAAGTAATTGATCCTAACAATCAATTTCAGTGGTAACGGAACATGATTCAAAAATATAAATAGGACTTTAGTTTTTACGACTTCCGTCAGTTTTAATTTTTTTTTTATGTTTTTTTTTAAATTATATCTTGCATTTTATGATACTAACAAATGAATTTAAGTGGTAACGTGGACATGATTCAAAAGTTTCAAATATTTTAAATAATTTTTTTTAAAAAATTTTAAAATTTAGTAAATATTTTGTTTTCTATTTATTTTGAGGAAGTTATATAAAAGGAATACCAAGGGTAAAAAAACGCAAAGATGGCAGGAGTAGGGGTCTCTCGCCTTCCGCGGGAACGACAGGGTAGGGACTAATTCCGCCCCCTCCGGAGAGGGTCTCCGGAACCCCCGCTCCTTTGGTATTTGGGTGTTCGCGGGGGTTCCTTCCGCCCCTCCCTACGGGGTATGGAAAACGTCCCCCTCCTATGTTCCCCGTCGGCTCCCGAGCCCTAATTCAATATATAAATATTTTTTTTGTAATAACTTTATACGCTGATATCAAAAATATGTAATTGGTTTTTCTGTAAAGTGACGTAGTTTTCTAAGATAATTTTATTTTTGAAAAATATTTAACATTAATCTGATTGGTTTTAAAAATATTTAAAATATTTCGAACTTTTGAAAACTGTCCGTTACCACTGGAAATTCAGTATGTTAATATCATATAATAAGCAAATAATACATTAAAAAAAAACACAAAAAAAACAAACTATGACGGAGTCGTAAACAGAATAGGACCTATATACAGTGGTAAATACATATATATAATAAAATATCTATATCTTATATATATATATATAATATATTATTATATATAAATGTATATGTACTATTACTATAGTATAGTACTTATATATATATATATATATATAGTTATATATATATATATATATAAAGCCGAGTGTGTACGAGCTAGGTTATATAGTTTTTTCATTCTTTATTTCCTATTTATTAGAATTCAGATATTGTTGAGGCCCCAGGTCTAAGCTATTGGAAATTATAGACTGCACGAGTGTAGTGTGATCATATTTCACACAATTATTATTATTATCTATGTATTGGCAACATTATCTTCTCCCGACCATCTTACACCGACGAGAAGGACTTATTATATTCCGAGTATGGTAGCTCTTGTGATTTACATTGGTCACTATGAAAAATTTTGATGAGACATTTTGTTTTGTCATATTTTTAAGAACTTTCATCATTCCGTTTCATGCACTGTATGTCGAAATGTTTTGTGTCAGCCAATGTGTGTCCAGCCTGAGCAACAGACAATGTTTTTATCGTTTATATTAAGCAGCCAGGCTATGTTCAGCCATAGTAAAAAAAAAAAAAAACGTTTACCGTGGTTCAGCCTAGCACTATGCAGATCAGAGTAACTAGAACGA
>JABUQX010014948.1:20000-25000 GCA_015478945.1 Trachelipus rathkii
TTTCAGATTCTAACTGACAAATACTAGCTTTCCTGCATGCTAGTTACGTTGTTTCCTTACCCTAATATTGTCGAATTCTCCCAAGAATTTAATTTTGAAATCATCGCTACGTTTCATATGATCCCGTAAATGTTGCTTTTTTTTTTCTTGTCCCGATATTTGTAACCTCAGTGAAACAGAATTTGTAAAATACTCTTTTTTTTATCTTTGTTTGCATCGTAGTCTATAACGTTAAACAAAGAATGAACTGGGGTTTCTTTTCTTCCAGGCATATTCGCTTAATGACTCATCCGGTAGGCAAAATACAAATTTAAATAATAAAATAAATAGCAATTTATTAGAATTTACTATGTCAAGTTTCAGTCTTAAATTCTTTCTGAACCTGTTCAGTCAAAATTTGAATAATCAGTTTAATTTAAATCTAAGTCAGAGATTTAGTAAATATGTGGTTGCCAGAATACCAGTTGTCACAGCCTACATACGTACAACACGAAAAGAAACAAACAAACAAAAAAAGTTTTTTTTTAACAAAATCTGTTTTTTATAACTCTCTCTCTCTCTCTCTCTCTCTCTCTCTCTCTCTCTCTCTCTCTCTCTCTTCTATTATTATATATATATTATATATATATATATTATATAAGATATATATATATATAGTATATATATAATATATATAATATATATATATATATATTATGTGGTAATTGTATAGAGTATAAATAAATATATAAAATCCGATTTATATAACTAATCGATTGCCCTTTGATAGGCTTCCCATGCAACTTTTGCACATTTGAAATTTTGTCTTTAATTATATATATATATATAGTATATATATATATATATATATATATATATATATATATATATATATAATAATATATATATATAGTATATATATATATATATAGCAAAAGACAAAGAGATGTGTCAGATTGCATTATTGCTCCTGTAAATAGCCCTGAAAATATTGTATATATATATTTATTTATTTATTTTATTTATTTTACCCACACTTTTTCCCGCTTGAGCGGGGTAGTGGTACGTACAGCCTCTCTCATTCACACTTCCCCTCATCTCGCCCTCACCCACCTCCTCCACCCCACTCTATCTCTCGCCAACACCCTACCCTCTTCCTCCCTCATCCCTCCCTCCTCCAGCATCTCCTTTATTCCATCCATCCACCTCCTTCTTGGTCTCCCCCTTCCTCTCCTTCCTATCCCCTCCGCCTCCCAAACTCTCCTAACCACTCTCTGTTCCTCCATTCTCACTAGATGCCCATACCATCTTAACATTCCCTTCTCCGCTCTTCCCACCAACCCATTCCTCCAATCACATCTCTCCCTCACCACCCTATTCCTAATCCTCTCCCTTCTGCTAACCCCACAAACCGCTCTCAACCCCTTCATCTCAAATACTTCCAACTTCTTCCTGGACCTGGCATTCAACCCCCACGTTTCACACCCATACAACACCGCTGGTACACAAATTTTTTCAAACATACTTATCTTAACTTTCTGTGATAAATCCCCCCCTTTCCATATTTCTCTCAGACCACTCAACCCCTCATTCCCTCTCCTACTCTATGTTCTATCTCCTCTACATCCCCCCCCCCTTACCCAAATCCATCCCTAAATATCTAAAAAATCTTTACTTCTTCCAATACTACACCCCCTACTCTAACCTCTAACCCCTCCCCCTCCTCTCTTTCCTCCTCCTCAAACACTATCACTTTACTCTTACCTGGATTTATTTTAAGCCCCTTTTGTCCACACATTCTCTCAAACTCCCTCACCAAATACCTTAGCCCTTCCGCGTTCTTCGCCACTAGGGCAGTATCGTCCGCAAACAGTATCATGTTCACTTCCCTTCTATCATTCCCATTCATCAATTCCACCCCCCTCCCGCCCTCAACCATTCTCTGCAAAACACTCTCCATAAACAAAATGAAATAACGACGGCGACATTACACACCCCTGCCTCAATCCTTCTCACCACCCACAAACATCTCACTCTCCCCTCCTACACTCTCACACAATTCTGCTTATTCCTATATAAAAGGCCCTAATCCCTTTACCTAATTTACCCCCCACTCCTTTCTCCTCCAACACCCTCCACAATTCACCCCTCTTCACTCTATCATATGCTTTCTCTAAATCTAAAAAACACCCATTCACTTTCCCTTTCCTCTCTATACTTTTCTCCACAAGCATCTTTAGTGTAAACACTTGGTCCACACACCCTCTTCCCTCCCTAAATCCTCCTTGTTCTTCCCCCATTCTCCCCTCCGTTAACCCTCTCACTCTCTCAATCAGTATTCTCCCATACACTTTCCCTACCACACTTAAAAGACATATACCTCTATAATTCCCACATTCCATGCCTATCCCCTTTTCCCCTATATACAGGCGACAAACACCCATCCTCCAATCCTGTGGTACCTCCACACACCTCCTCCAAACTATATTATATAACCTATACAGCCATTCCTCCACCCACTTATACCTCCCTTCTGCAACATTTTCCATTCTCACACCATCCAGACCTGCGGACTTCCCTTTTTTTCCTTTATTCAAGGCCCTAATAATTTCCTCCATTTGTATTTCATCCTCCCCCTCCCTCCCCAATTCACTCCCCACCCTCACCTCTTGCAAATCTTCCTCCCCTCCCCCACCCACTTCATTCAATAGTCCAAAAAAAAACAAAAATTTAAAAAAAAACTTTCCCCCCCCACACCTTCTTCCTCACCCTTCTTCTTCCTCCTATCCACTCCCCATCTCCTCCCTTAATCCTCTCCCCAACCCCTCCTTCCTCTTCCTTTTTTTATTTACTTCTTTTCCAGAACATCTTGCTCCCCGATTAAATTTTTCGTCACTTTTCTACACCATTCATCTTTGCTCTTCTCTTCGTCCTCTCCAAACCGCCCTCTTTCGCTTCCCACTCAGTAACCCCTCTTATATTCTCCAGCGTTCCTCTCATCCTACTCCAACCATTTCCACAAAGCCTCCTTTTTCCCTTTCACCACCTCCTTCACCTCCTCATTCCACCATTCACTCCCTTTCCTTCTACTTGCACCCACCCTTTTTACTCCACATACCCTTCTAGCCTCCTTCACATTACTGCCTCTTTAAAGCTCTCCAACTCCCCTCACCTCCCCAATTCCCCGTCCCTCTTCACGTCTCTTCCACCTATTTCTCCAACCTCTTCCTAAACTCCCCTCTTACACACTGTCTCCTCCAATTTTTCAACCTTTATCACTTCTACTCTCCTTTTCTCCCTTTCCCTAACCGTCCACCTCTCCTCCCACCCTTATCCTAGGCAACCACCAAATAGTGATCCGATATCCCCCTCCCCCCCCTCTAAATACATTTACATCTAGTAATCTGCCTCTATCTTCCCCTTTACACACACATAATCCAGTACCGCCCTCCCCCCCGTTATCTCACTCTTCCATGTATACTTATGATTTTCACTTTTTTTGAACCAAGTATTCCCCACTATCATTCTTCTTTCAACACACAACTCTAACAGACTTTCTCCATTAACATTCCTCTCCCCTACCCCAAATGGTCCTATTATTCTTCCCACCCCCTCCCTTCCCACTCCTGCATTCAAATCTCCAAATAGACAAATTTTATCATTTACCCCGAAACTTTCCCAACACTCATTCAACTCACTCCAAAATCTTTCTCTCTCCTCCTCCCTCGCCCCATTCACTGGTGCATATGCGCATATAAAAACCCACATTTCCCCCCGAATTTCACTTTTACCCACATTATCCTCGAACTCACCTGGCTACACACCCTTACCTTATCCCACACCTCTTTCCTCATAACTATTCCCACCCCTTCCCTCGCCCTCACTCTCTCGTTCACCCCTGATATCATACCCTTGTATTTTCCAAAATCCATCTCCCTCTTTCCCTTCAGCTTAGTTTCAGTTATCCCCAGCACATCCAACCTTTTTTCTTCAAACATTACCCCCACTTCCTCCCTCTTCAAATCCTCGTTTACCCCTCTCACGTTCATACATCCCCACCTTAATTACCTCTCTCCTCCCCATCTTTCCCTTCTTTATTATATATTCACTCAGGCTGCACGCTTTATGGGATTCCCCACCCTAGGCACTTCCCAAAACCCTAAAGCCACCACCCCGCTCACCAATACACCCACAATAATTACAATAACAATAATAAAGGTTAAAATGATAATATAAAAGTTTAAAACCTACACTCAAAATTTATATTTATCCTACACCCCTCGCCCCCCTTTTTTTTTCCTCCCCTCCCTCTCCTTACTTTTCTTTAAATTTACACCCGTTAAAAATTTAGTATTAAAATCTTTATTTAATTATTTAAAATTTCTTTAAATCACTCCTATTACAAAATATATAGTTTATTGAAAATATTAAGACAACGAAAACAATTAATGAATACGAGATTCTGTTTTACAGAATGTGTGAGGCTATTTAATACAGGACAATTACGTCATCACCGACCATAGTGCCGGGACCAATAGAAAATAAGCACAAATTCTGTCTATATATTATTCACTACTGAAGCGTTTTTTCACTCTTATGAATGATGCCTATATTATATTAGAAAGAATATAATATAAATATTTACCAAAGACAAAAAAATAAATATATTTTTTTAAACTTAGTTTTTACTAGATACTGAAATACCTGTGCATAAGCCTCACACACAATTTTATAAACTACTGCAAAATTTTTCCTCAGGAAGACATTTATTTTTCTGAAGAAATATCTGAAGCATGAAGAAACCGAATCAACGATATGATGAGTCTGGAAGCTCTCACTAGAGAAGCAGAAAATTGTAGACTTTTCAAAAACGATCGCCAACGGTCTAAATCGTAGAATAATAATTTTCCTATAGTAGTAACTGCCACGCTTTAACCAAGTAGTAATTTACTGTTTAGCCAAACCGCATTCTAACGTGGATTAGTCAAACAAAGTCCTGCTACGGTTTAGTCAAACTTCTT
>JABUQX010014949.1:0-2500 GCA_015478945.1 Trachelipus rathkii
CGTGTACTTCGTTCAGTTATCAATTTGGGTGTTTGCCGTTTTCCGCATTTATCGTGGCTTTCGCATTTTTCGTGCACCGCGCTTCTTACCCTCTTTTTTTTTTTTTTTGAAATACAATCAATCACCATCTTGCCTCCGTTCTTGATCATTTCACCAGTAATTTCTGCAGATTTACCTTTCTTCAGCTTTTCCTCAGCCCATTACCTCCTCCTTCCTAATACATCCCCCAAATGCCTATTCCTTCTTGCACCATCAAACCGACACACACATTCATATCTCTTCATTACCTTGTGTTATGCGGATTTTCAAATTGTTCCCATCCGCTCCTCACCTCAATTTCATCAGTTACAAAAGCACCATCCATATACATTATTCTAGGTTCCCTTTATTCTTATTCTTAATCTTTCGCACTTTCTTCCAGGCATCCTATTCCCTTGCAAATTCACATTCATTTTCCTTCAATTTGTTCATTTACCTCTTTTCTTCCCCTACGTATGCATCTTCTAGTATTCCTTTTTTACTTCCTTATATAATTAAAAACATCTTTCTTTTGAAAACCATCATTGGCTTTCAGTACATTCATCCACTCCTTAGCGCTTGCTTGGATCACCTCAACATTTCGCCGCCTGTTAATGCTTGCTTTAGCGCCACATATTTCTTTTTGCACTATTAACAACCGCTTCCATCATTTGCTTCCAGATTTATTCCCTTTCAGCATCACATTCAGCTGAGTTTATTTGTAGCGCTCTTAAAACATCCTTATTGCCTTATTCCTTAATTCTCATCTTAATTATATCCACTTCTTCCTTGTACCATCCTCTCCATCCAGCCATCTTGGTGTGGGACTAACCCAATTTTACATAAAATTAACGTAATGATCTGATGATCTCATTGCTAACTCCTCACTGAGTTTAACGTCAACAGATTTCAGCCCACAACTACACCCAAGAACCGAATCAATCATGCTTTTCCCTATTACCATCTACCTACACCAACTCTAGTATACTTATGAATACTCTTATGTTAAAAGAAAGTATTACTTTTTTCCCGACACCCCAAAGTCACCTGATATACCATCATTTTTTTAAAACACCGATCCAAGCCATTAGGTCTGAAATACAATCAATCCTGTAGCTCTTTCTCACCCATCCAAAACATCAGTAGAGATTGTCCAGAAAATCACACTCTCTTCAACATTACCCTCAAATGGACCAAATGTCACACCACATACCTTGACCTTTTCAAACTTAAATTTAACCATTAGAATCTAGTACTCACACAAAAAATATATACCATAGCTCTGTACTACAAGTCGCTCGTCAGAACTCCAACTCCTTCTATCCCCCTCTCATTCATTTTCACATCAGCACATACACATTTCACACAAAACCACTAATTTTAACCGTTTCCTTTCATTTTTGTTTCAGTCACAGCGAACAAATCAAATTTGTTCATTCTAAATACTTCCTCACCTCTCTCCTCTTTCCTCAACATTTCCCCTATTCCATGCTGCACAATTCATACATTTTCGCCGAAAGATAGAAGAACGTTTATGGTGATCACGACCTTCTACGAGTAATGCATTAGCATCCCTAGCTAAAGATAAGTGGTAGTGGGCAGCCAACCCAACTACCACCGTCCCTTTATTCTCCTTTAGGACACACGATGTGGCAATTCTTACTCACCAACACATAATGATATAAAGGATTCTGATATCTTTAAGATGTTCTCTTGAAGAGGTGTGTGGATATAAGTATGTGCATATGATATGTGTATAAAATGTGGTGTCCGTAAGGTGGTGTCTGGAGGATGGATGTGGAAATGAACGTATGAACGAAGAACAGAAAAGCGAACCATTGAGCACTGGAATGTCATGGGAGACCCTACATACTACAGGCCAAATGGGATATATATATATATATCATCCTCCTCTCCTCTCCTCTCCTCCTCATTATATATTATATATATACTTGAAGGGATTTTTCTTAATTGAAGCAAAATTTCCTTATTTTTGCTAGTATGGCGATTCGCTCAGTTTTTTGGTAGTAAAAACTTTTTGCTTAGGAACCTGCCGATTGTGAACTATTTCAATACAAGAAGATCAATGCAATAGGGTAAAACGAGTTTAATCTTCACGTGAATAAAATGTGCAATTTACATTTACGACACTTCATTTTGACTTCATAATAATCAAATAGAGATCCTTGCTCACAAATCAATCTATCTATCTATCTATCTAACTATCTATCTATCTATCTATCTATCTATCTATCTATCTATCTATCTATCTATCTATCTATCTATCTATCTATCTATCTATCTATCTATCTATCTATCAAACTCTTTTTCTATCTATCTATCTATCATCTATCTATCTATCTATCTATCACATATACATCTCACATCTCCCTAACATCTACCTACATCTAATATCTATATCTATATCTATATCTATATCTACATCTACATCTACATCTATATCTGAATCAGTAATCAGTCT
>JABUQX010014949.1:7500-25956 GCA_015478945.1 Trachelipus rathkii
CGAACTTCGATGAGAAGGTTAACGACATCGAAGAATACCTACTGATGTTCGAAAAGCAAGCAGAGTCAAACGATGTACCAAAAGAGAAGCAAGCTTTGGTACTTGGTTCATTTCTTACAGGGAAAGCCGTCCACGTTTTCAACAATTTTACAGTTGAAGAACTCAAAAATTATGATGACCTAAAAAGAGCTCTATTGATAAGGTACAGTCTTACCGAAAGCGGGAATGTACCAAATACAAGAATATAAGCCCGACTGAGGACGACAGTCCCAGAGTGTACATTAGGAAGATAGTTGAAGCTCTTCGTAAGTGGATAGCCGCGGCAAAAGTAAAGATGACCGCAGATGACCTAATAGATTTCTTTTCGATAGACAAATATCTGAGCACTGTGCCAAAAGAACTTGCTGTATACTTGAAAGAGAAGAATGAAAAGGCTATTGAAGACATAATAGTCAGTTCTGAAAACTACATTGAAGCGCATCGTTTAAAGTTAACGTCAAGTCACGCACGTAATCAAAGCCATGGAGATAAGAGCAATCACAATAATAGCAATAATTTTAAATCGAGAAATAATAGTTATTATAGAAACGATAACTATAAGACAAATAGCCAACGTACATCTAGACCAAATAACAATGCAGAAAAGAGCAATAATGGAAGTAGCGACAGACGAGACCAACGTCGCAGTAGCAGTGAGCCAAGAACGGTGGTCATTTGCTACAGGTGTTCAAGGAGAGGTCATCTAGCCATAGATTGCAGAGCCCCTCCATACTTTAACAATAGTAGCAGAAGCTATGGAAACTTTAATAACAAGCAAAGGGAAGACGGAAAAAGTACGGCAGCGTCCGGTGATTTCCATAGAGGTAATAAAGTCCTGAGAAGCTTAGGTGAAGAGCCGTCTCTCCCTACTGAAACAGTTAAAGTGAGCGAAACAGACAGATTTTCGCATCACTTACCTATAACTTACGGGACAGTGAACGGGTATCGCTTCCAGATACTCCGGGATAGCGGTTGTAATTTTGTGGTTGTACGGGAAAAGTACGTACTTGAAGAATGCTAAACAGGCGCACATTCAACGATGAGATTGTTGGATAGCACGGGCCGAGAAGTTCCATTCTCAAACATTGAAGTTGATACCCCATACTTTGTGGGCAGAACGACCGCAGCAGTGCTGCCAGCGGTCGTGTATGATCTCGTTATTGGAAATGTTGAAGGGGCATTACCCCCATATCAGCCAAATCTCGCATGTGAGGCGACGACTAAGTGTCGTGGTCCTCGTGTTGTGAAGGACGGAACAATTCAGAAGGAATTGTTATTCCCCATTGCCGAGCAAGCTGAAGAAGATTCGCAAGAAGAATCTATTGGAAGGCGCAACGCCGAACAAACGGATCATATCATTAGAAGGGCGAGAACGGAAGGTGATCAGAAAATGGAGGAAGAACCGGCTACACAACAATCAGCAATCATAGTTGTAGAGGATGTAAAATCAACCGCGGAGACACCATTGTGTGTTGAGCAAGAGTCCCCAAATTAAGTTGTGAAACAGAGAAAGTTATAGCAGAAAGAGTGAATAACGTTTCAATTGAGCCACTAATGAATATGAAAAATGGTATTGAAATACCGGACGTCCAAGAGACATCGTTTGTAAATAATGTTTTAAAAATTAAGAGTCAAAACGACATCGTAGAAAATAATGTCGCACAGGGGGGGGTGAAACAGCACCTCATGTACAAAGTTTTGAAACTGAGAAATTTGTAGCCGTGAACAAAGTTGAAGAAGTTCATGATGGACAAATATTAGAGCTCATACTTGATCGAGAAACATTTAAAGAAAGACAAAAAGATTATAATACTCTTCAAAGAGCACAGAACTCGAATGAAAATTATGAAAAAGAATATATTGTCGTAGATGGCAGATTATATAAAAGAGTAGTAAATAGTCAGTCAGAGAAAACCATCCAAGATGCACCAGAAGAGTGCCAAAACGAAATGGATATTTCGATAGAAACTGAGAAAGAAGAATGTAAAGAAAGTAATAACTTATTTGTTGAAGATCGACTCTCTATTCAGAAAGAAAGTTTCAGTGATACTAATGTTGGAGAGGAAGAGTCATGAGTCGTTCGACGAGAGGAAGATAAAGTTGATAAGAAAGAAGGAAATTGCAAAGAAGTGCCACAGCGCAGCGAGGTGTCAGAGAAGTGTTCTCAGCAGTATTGTTGGTCAGAAAAGAGTCAAATTCGTCCATAGATAGAAGATAAGAGTGATAGAAGAACAGAGTTTATAGAATTAGTAAAGAAGATGGTGATGTCCATTGGCCCGAAATGAGCATTTAGCGAAAAGATAAACAAAGTGAATGAAGAAATGTAACCTGTGAGAATTAAAAAGAGAATAACACCAAGCGCCAAGAAGCATAGCAGATAATAAAACCGACCAGATCGTACATGAAATGGTACAAGCGCTTACCAAAATTTTGGAAGGCACAATGCAAAGTTTGGGCAAAAAATATGTGAAGAGCATCATATAGTTTGGAAGATGCATTGGACTGAAAGAGGAAAATCCATGTAAATGAGAAATACTGAAAGGTTCTATGTAGAGAGCATCGACATCACAACGTGTTGACAGAAAGTACGGATGAGAGGAAGGAAATTGTAAACACAAAAGGATTGTACAAGCCAAGAGTAGAATAATAAATGGAGGCATATGTGCTATAAATGGTTTTTCACTGAAATGATGTTCATCTGGTCAAGAGGATAATAGAGAGATATCAGAAGACTGAAACCCGAAGAGTGTTGAGCAAACACGAAAGAAATAAAGAGAATGTAGAAGAAGGAAGTTGAGTGGTAACGAGGAAATGAACGTAAATGAGTAAAGGGAGGAAAGTCAATGAGGAACGGTTTAAAGGAGAAATCTAAGGGATGGACAATGATGAAAGTGACAAACGGTCAAAGTTATGTTGAAAATAATTGATGAAGATTAATGAAGCGGATTATTTTGTTGAAGCTAGTTCAGGTTGTTCCCAGCCCCTGGCATGAGTCACCTGACTACTGCTATCAGAACGTGATTCAAAGTATCCTCAAGGAGGAAGGTTGCGAAACGATTCGCCCCACTAAAGTGTAATTTGCCTTCGTCCAAGCGTTAGAATTCTCTTGGGTCTCCGAACACTTTGAAAAACGGTACATAACGGGTCTCCACGAGGATAATGTGGTTAAGATATGAAGAACCAGCCACCTACGGAATCAACCAGAAACAGTGGCTTCTTCCATCTTCTGGTCTACAACCCGGTTAGTCCCAGGACTTCGGTGAAGGCACGTACTGCGAAAGCTTCCGGCCCCCTTCTCACAGAGTTTGATCGATAAAGGAGATCAACCACATGGTGACGGTGGATAGACAGAAACAACAGGAAGCTATTCGTCTGAAAGCTAATGGAGGCAAGAGTCTCCAACCCTAATTCTCAAAAAATGCCGAACGCTGAATAAGAAATCTTTACGCCTGCAGTGGGACGCCTCAAACGCTCGTCATTCAGGGACTTGTGGTTCCTCCCATCCACAGCGAAGCATCTAACAGTATATCCTTCGCCACCCAGTGGCATATGGCGTGAAAAAGCCTCATCTGTCGGACTCAAAATAGAAATATTCCACCTAGAAAAAGCATTGCAATAATAAACTGAAATAAGAAAGCCTTGCAGCCGTCATATCTACTGGGAGACGAATTTTATTCTGCACCTCAAACTCGCGCCGACCATTAACTGGCATGAACAAAAGAGGTCCGCCAGAAGCTCATAGGATTAGTCAGATTGGTCCGCTTATTCTCCCAGCAAGATATAGGATTTAGTCTATTAATCACATTGAGCCGAATAAGAGTAGAGCGTGATAGCGGACTATCTGGCAAGTCGTTCGTCTCGCCGATGGGAATACTTTGGAGTTCGCCTGCGCTGACGGACAACAGCCGAAGAAGGAAGCACTACATGATGAGATCAAATGGTTTTATAACAATTGAAAATAGATAGCATAATTACGAGTAATTTGCTGTGGTTCAGGGGGCTCATAAAAGACGTAAGCACGAATATAGCATGATGTTAGTACATCAAATTTGTTTCCTCTATCAGTCATCCTCCTCCAAGCTGCATCTTGTTTTAAGAATCCTTCCATTGATAATACCCATGTTAGTCATGCCACCCCACCGAAACCGATATGATATATAATATAATATATTATATAATTATACTATATATACTATATATATAGTATATATAAATATATATACTATACTATGATATATAACTATACCTTATATACTATATTATATATATCTATAGTATATATAGTTAAGGTATGATATTTCTTTCTTTATCAATCACAGGTAATATGAATAAAAATTGTTAAGCAAGACAACAAAATGTATCTTATCTGGTAAGCTCACTTACACAGGTAATTTAATCGTTATTCGATTCCATCTAAAACAATCTTAGCATCCTTTATATATTATTATTATTACTTATTATTATTATTATTATTATTTATTATTATTATTATGATTATTATTATTACTAATTATTATTCAATTATTACTTATATATTCATATTATTATTAATTATTATTAAAGTATTAATTATTATTATTATTATTATTATTCTATTACTAACTATTATTATTACTATTACTTAATTATGTATTATTATTATTATTAATTATAATTATAATTGAATTTATTATTATTAAATTATGAGTACTTATTATTATTAATTATTTAATTATTATGATTATTTAATTATTATTATTATTATTATTAGTTATTATTCATTATTATTATTATTATCAATAACTTATTATTATTATTATTTATTAGTTATCTATTATTATTAATATTTCTTGTGACATGTTGATCTTAAAGCAGCTGCGATACAGTAGTATATATAGTAATTATATTACATAGTATGCATACCTAGTATATTATAATACTATACTATATAAGTACTACGTATATACTATATTATACTAATATAATACTTTATACATATTATAGTATATACCTAATATCTATCTTTTTTATAAAATATTCATAATTAAAATAGTATATTATCTATACTACTATAAAAACGATGAATAGCGAAGATGAAGCATAATTGTAGGCAACCATTTCGGTGTATATCACAACGGCTTACCCCATCATCAGCAACTTGGCAATTAAAATACAAAATACCATATAATTTTATAACACACAAGAATGATAAATATATACTTTATAAAACTACAACAATAAATAAAAAAAATATGTATAATTTAAAAATTTAGATAATTTCAACAAGTAAAAAAGTACCTAAAATTGAGTTTACGGCGTTTCATTTATCAGAGAGGCGAATACAAACTAAAAGTTAGAAAATTTTGTTATCAGTGAGAGAGAGAGAAAAAAAGAAAAAAAGTTACTTGTTGAAATATAAAGCTAAATGAGCCTGAAGAGGCGGGATGGACCGACAATCCTTATTTAACTTCCGGGTTCTAAATTCAAGAATGGCTCAGAGCAGACTGCAGGAATCTTTCTGTCCCTGAAGGTTTGATCATTGGCAGGCGGGATAGGGAACCTAAAAAACATTTTTGTGCATATAGGGTTGATTATTTGGAAAGGCATGATCTGGTATGGAAGAGTTTTCTCTTCTCTGGGGTTGTGAATAGGTACCAGATTCTATACAGAAAGCTCCCCGGTGTTGCGAGATCCCAAGTAAATTGAAGCCGTCTTGGCCTCACGTAGCGGACGTTGGAGGTCCGCACCACTTATACAAATATACCTAAATCTGAGGACCTCATATGATAGAGGAAGAGAATCTTTATGCCGGAAAAAATTTGAGATACTGTGGTTATTTAATAGGATGAACAATAAAGCGAGCAAAAGGAAAAGCATTGAATATGAGTGTTGATTGAAGCTAGTCTTTCACAAGTTCTTGTGGTGCTAGGACCGAAGAACGGAATTTTTAGAAAGATAAGTTGTTTAGGGACGGATTGCGGACTCTGAAATTTAGGTGCGGAAATTGGTTATTAAAAAGTCCGCTTTCTACCTAGGTTTGTAATAGTGTTGTGAGGAAAGAGATTGCAAAAGGCAAAATGGGACAGGTATTGTGTTTCAAGGTGGAAAGACCACCCTGAGGAGCAATAAGTTAAAGGCACGGAAAATTTTGCATTGTAGGGAAGACAGTTTTTGTATTTGGAGGGGAAAAAACTAAAAAAATTAAGACCTAATGTAGTAGAGGAAGGGTTTTTCTGCTCTGTATAAAGAGGTGGAGAATTGGGGAACCATTCTGTTGAGAGTAAGTTAGGGGTGTCAGAAAGGTAAAGAGTCTATTTTTTGCATTGTGTTCGACAAGTAAATGAGGATGTTAGTATGATTGGTGATGTTTAAAGCATAGGTTAAAAAATAAAGGCATGAGGGGATCGCGAATATAACAAAAACAATCATCGACATACGCGTCTATATAGTTAGGCGAGATTGATATTCAGGGGCAGTTCCTAACCAATTTGCTCAGAAAACATAAAGAAATTGCGTTAGCGAAGGCTGGTGCCTGCGAGTGGGACCCCAATGGCCAATAGCACATCAATGTTGGGGAGTATAGTTCTGGATCAAAACAGCAAAACGTGTCCATTCTGTGGCCAGGTTAAGGAGTTCTTGTGAACTGAGATTGCATTAATACTGCATAGAGGGGCAGAATCTACAAGAGAGTTTGGCAGCAATGATGCGTTGATGAGTTTCTCTGACGGGAATGTTGGTGAAAAGAGATTGAATATCGGAAACTGGTCATGTGGCAGTTCGGAAAAGAGCAGGATGTAATTAAATTATACAAAATCAAAGGAATCTTTAATGGAGTATTGGTTAGAGAGTCGATAGGTTCTTGTAAAGGAGAATAACCTTAGCCGAAGTTGTAGGAGGGGGTGTTAATGGCTGAGAGAATAGGTCGAAGTGGAACATCAGGTTTGTGAGTTTTAGGGAGGCCGTACAAAATGCCGGGACTGCAACCTGAGGCATGGAGATTGTCGGGTAACTTTATAGAACATTTTTTAAGGGACCTGAGGGCATTATTGATTTTGTCCTCTATTTTAATGATGATGTGTTTAAGAGGATCGATTGTTATTTGTCGGAATTTAGAGATGTCTGCAAGAATGAGTAGCATTTTATTAATATAAGAGGTTTTGTTTAACAATACGATACCACGGCCTTTATCGGGTTTGCAGATGACAATGGAGTCATCAGACTTTAAATTTAACAGGATCTTGAAATCACGGAGCGAAAAAATCGGAGAGAGAAAATCTTTCTACTATTGAAGCCATAGAAAACCTTCTTAGCCCAGAAGCGGACCGAATCGAGACAATTATTGAAACTATTGTTATGATCTGCGAGTTGTTTAATAGTATGTAGTAATCTTTCAAAAGTAAGAAAATAATGGGGAAAATTAAGTTTAAATAGCGGTAGCGTAAATTCCAAACCAAGAGCCAAGACTCTTTTTTCTGAGGGGGAAAGGACTTTATTGCTATGGTTAGTAATGATCGAGTCTACATCAATTTCCAGGTTACTTCGAAGGCCTAAATTAGTTAACTTTGTCTGGTGCCTTTTTAAGGTAGAAAGTTTAAAATGATTGGTAAGTTTGGCGAGGAAACATTTAACAAAATAAAAATCAATAAAGGTCAAGTCATTTTGAAGTAATGTGGTACACTGAGCAATTTGATTTTCAAGTTTTAGTATTAATTTTTTCTTAAACTTAATTTCATTAGTGAGTAATTTGGAGGTCCAGGTTCTATATAAGTTCGCATTTTGAAGAGAAGATCTGTATAGTTTGAATTTCATAAAGCGAGGAGTAAAGTTATATGCCTTACATATCGAAAGGAATTGCAAATCGAGTTTCGCCTTCTCAAACTTCTTCGTGAGAGATTCAAGCAATCAAGAGTTCTGTTGATACGAATAGCTTTCATTCTAACACCGATGGTTCAGAATTTGTTCGCCAAAGATTTGTGTCCTAGGGAACCCCGTACATCTTTAAAGAATGATATTGGCCACCAAGATGAAGCCGTAATTTTAGGCAACATTTATTAAAAATGACGTTCTGGGGTATTAGCAAACGTTACCTCCATGCATTCAGCCACTAGCAATTAAAATAAAATAATATAATTTATAACATCAAAAAATATTGTTATATAAATAATTAATTAAAAAAAAAAACTAAATGAAGATTGAATGCAGTGTTTTAACAAACAAAGTTCACGAATTAAGTACCTAAAATTGAGTTAGGTTCATTTACAGAGAAGGCGAAATACAAACTAAAAGTTAGGAAAATTTGTTTACGTGAGAGGAGAAAAAAAAAACAAAGTCTACTTGTTGGAATATATATAAATTAATGAGTGAAGAGGTGGATGGACTGACAAATGCCCTTTCATTTTAATTCGGGATTTTACAGTTCCAAGAATGTAGCAGATGACCTCAGGAAGCTTTCTGTCGAGTGATCATTGCATGGATAGGAACATTAAAATTTTTTTGTGGCAATTAGGTGATTATTGTGAAAGGCCATGATTTGCGTACCGAAGAGTTTTCTGGGGTTTGTGATAGCGTAATACCACGTTCTTATAAGCCAACTCCCCGGTGTTTCGAAGATCCTCAAGTAATACCTTGAAGGCCTGTTCTGGCCGACCTATAGGTTTATAAGTATAGTTTATATATAAATACTAATTATATAATATTATATATATAGATAGTAATATATATATATATATAATATAGTATATATATATATAATATATTATATTTATATTATATCCATATATATATATAACTATATCTATATAAGTCAATATAATATGTAATATCCTATATATATATCATATATAGTATATAAATATATATAACATTATATAATATAATCACTAACTATATATATACTATAACTATACTAACTATACTATACTATATACTAGATTATTATACTATTATATATATATATCTACTATACTAACATATAGTATATATACGTATATATATATACCTCCTATATATACCTACCATATACTATATATCTATATATAGTAATATATATACTACTATATTATATAATATAATATATATATATATATATATATATATATACAATATATACTATATATATATATACTTATATTATTATATATTATATATTATAATATTATATATATTTACTAGTATATATATATATATATATTATTAATACTTATATATATATATATACATATATATTATATACTATATATACTATATATATATAATATATACTATATATATACTATATATATAGGTGATAGGTATAAGAAGTTACCCCGCATGATATCTCGAAAAACTAAGATAGGTACAATAGCAACGTGATAACATATATGGAGATCAGCGGTATGAAAATTTGTATGGAACAATGCAAAAAAAAAATTTTTATCTTTTTTATTTTATTTTTTTTTTATATCTCCAAAACTGCGATAGGTACAAAGAATAACTAATACACAATATTTAGAAGCAGCGTATGAAATATGTATTAACAAATAGAATTTAATTTTTTTTTAAGCTAAAAGAATACCCCAGGGGGTAAACTGCAAAGATGCAAAGAGTCGGGGTCTCCCGCCTCCTGGGGACGACGGGGTAGACTATTTCCCCCCGCCTCCGGGGAGGGTCTCCGGACCCCGCTCTCTCTGGTATTGGTGTCGCGGGGGTTCTGCCGCCCCTCCCCTACGGGGGTTATGGAAAACGTCCCCCTCTTGTCCCATCCGTCTCGAGCCCCCTAAAAAGAATTTATACGCTGATTCCATAGTATGTTATTAGTTTTCTTCTACTCTATCGTAGTTTTGGAGATAAAAAAAAAATAAAAAAAAAATGTCAATTTTTTTTTTTTTTGCATTTTCCATACCAATTTCATACGCTGATTCCGAATATGTTATTAGTTCTTGTACCTATCTTGGTTTTCGAGATATCATGCGGTAACTTCTTTAGTTTTTATTATATTATATTACTATATAATAATTATATTATATATATAATATATATACTATATATACATACCTAATATATACTATATATATACTATATATAATATATAATATATTATTTACGTCTATATATATATACGTAATATATATATGTATATATATCTATATATCATTACTATATATATATATATACATACTATAAAATCATATATATATATATATATATATATATATATATATATATATATTATATATATTATTATATATTATATATTTAATATATATATATAATATATATATACTATATATATAATATATATAATATTATATATATATTATATATAGTATATATATATATATTATATATACTATTTATCATTAATATATATACTATATATATATATATATATATAAATATGTATATGATATATATATATACTATAATTCTATATATATAATATAATAATATATAGTATATATATATTATATATATAATATATATATAATTTATATAGTATAGATAATATATATATAATATATACTACTATAGTATATATATATATACTATATACATATATATATTATATATATATATATAATATATATATAATATATATATATATATATATCTATATACTATATATTATTTTTCCACAAAACGATGAATAATGATTTCCATTTATTTATTTGTGAAGCCTAAAAGCCTCAACGCTTAATTGTCTTTCCCTTCTGATCCATAAGATTTATTTTTTTTATGCAACAAACGCTACGCTATTACCGAGAATGTGCTAACTCATCCCCCTGTACTATGAATGTCTATACTCTTTCCTTCTGATTTTAGGTCACTGTGATATGCATTTGTTTCTTTTACTTCTCTTCTACTATTTATCATGGATATAACCTGGTAATACGGCAATACGAGCTGGATATAAACGGTCCGAGAACCATTTTTTTTGCAACCTCTTTCTCTTCCATCTGCCTCTGGTGCTACAAGATGCTCGTTATGTCTTGGCTCATGCTGAATTGTAATCCTCTCGATCAATGTTTCTCGTTACGTCAGTTGTGATATTTGCTCGTGCAACACATTTATTTGTGTAAAGTGTTCTCTGTATAATATTTTCTCTATATCCTTTCTTTAATTAATATGTCGTTGTGAATGCTATTCTTATGATATTGCTGATTTATTTTGATTATCGCTCTGCCTAACCTAGATAAAGTTTCTTCTGTGATTATGGTTCGTTTTGATAATAATTGTGTCTACATTTGTCCATGTCTTGTAAAGTGTGTGCGGATTTCTATACACCGACAGACACATTATCGCTCTACAGGTTTTACAATATCTTCTGCAGGGAACGTTTTGTCATATTAAAGAAAATTTCTATTACACGTAATTTATTTTTTATTTCATCTTTATAATAAATAAATTCATTTAAAAATTATTTTGTGTTGTAAATATTTTGCATTTAATATTTAATATATGTAAGTTAAATCTTGCTTCGCAATAAACACATCGCTTGTCTTAATCAAGTGGATTTCATTGTGAAAGACGTATTTGGCCATCAGTCTGGTTTTTTCTCTTTGCATACAAACATAACCGACATTTTCTCAACGTCATTTTTATTTAAGATTTTTTGGTTTAAGATTTAAAACTCTGTCCATAGAAAGTTTAATGCTCTATTAGTTTTTGATTATTAATAATTTATCTTATTTTTATATGATATTTTTCTTGATGTATATATTTATATATTTGTAATATACAATTTATGTATCTGCAACGACATATATAAAACGGCTGATATTAGTGTTTTTAGATATTTGTGGGATTACAAAGTTATTTTGTAATTTATGATTACTAAATAAACCTATATTAGTAATGACTAATAAGTTTTAAAAGCAAAATTAAACCTAGCGAAGTTCTATATATTTCACTTGCTGTACTACTAAATCTATAGTATTTATTTTATCATTAATCTATGTATTCAACACGTATTATAAACTATTTATTACAGTTCAGTATTTTCATTTTTTTTTATTAAAAGTATAAAAATATTTACCAGCCTCTTTCAATAGATTCCGAAGGTCAATTACTTTTCAATCTACTTGGTTTCAAATAATATTAGAGAAGTACTAATCATTTTTATGCACAAGTTAGATGACGAACTTCTAAAGTAGGGTTCCTGATAACGATACTGAAGTCTCAGCCTTGGTTTTCTGTGTAAAAAGAACCGCCGTCGAACGCCTATATTTCACGTAGGAAAGCATCTCCACACCGATTGGTTGTAGGGTTTTGTTTCTCTGATTATATCGTCTTAAACACTCACAGCCGTAGCCCCCTATCTTAATTAAGAGGTCAGAACATGATATAAATAGGCGAAACCTCCAGGAGTACTTGAATGACGTAGTCACGGGGGCCTTGGCCACCGGATTTGGGAAATGCAGCTGGAAGGTGTAGGTAGACATAAATTGTTTTGTTTTTGATACCCTGACAATTATTATTATTACGTTAATATACATTTATATCATATATATATACTACTATAATATATATATATACTATATATACATATATATATATACTATATAATATATATATAACTATATATCATAGTTTATATATATATACTATATACCATATATAAATATACTATATACTAATATATATACTTAATATATATATATATATATCTATCACTTAATATACTTATATATATATATTATTATATAGGTATTTATATATACTATACTCTATATATATACTAATATAATAGTATATAATATATATACATAGCTGATGCAGTTCTAGCTTAATAAATTATATATATATATAGTATACTATATAATATATATATATATATATATATATATATTATATATAGTATAATATATATTCTATACTACTAATTATATATATATATATATGAACTATTACTATTGTTATATATTATATATATATACTATATATATATATATATAATATATATAATAACTATATATACTATATAAGTATAATTAACTATAGTATTATATAATTATATACCTATAAAATAGTCATACTTATATATTATATCATATAATTATATATATATATATACTAATAATAAATATACTATATATATATATATATACTATATATAATATATATATATATATATAATATATATACTATCTATATATATATATAACTATATATATATATATATAATATATATAGTATATATATAGTATAGTACTATTATATAACATAGATATATAGTATAATTATTATTTATATATAACTATAAGTATCATACTATATATATATATATATTATACTATATATATATATGTATATACGATATTATATATATCTATATCATATATATAATTATACTATATATATATAGATGTTAACTATTGCATAATAATCGCAATTATATTAAGAGTGTTAAAGAAAGAACAATAATGAGAAAGGTAAAGAATAACTGCCTTCTCTGTTGATTGAAACCACCGCATGTTCGCCTGATGGACAATATGCCTCGGTGCTTATTGCATTGAGGCCATCCTCCACCCAAAAAAGGGACTCATAGAACAATCTATCGAAGCAACCGAGTTTCCTGTCAAGGGCGACTCACCTAGTTCTGTCGCAGCTATCGTATCTCTCGTTCTTTATATTTTTGAGTATGTTAAATATTGCATAATAATCGCAATTGGTATAAGAGGCTGAAAGAAAAGAATGATATAATGAAGAAGGTAAGAAGAATTACTGCCTTCCTGGGATTGAACCACCGTGCTTTTGCGCGTGAGGACAATATCCCCGGTACCACTGAGCCATCCTCAACCCAAAAAAGTTGGATTCAAGAACAGATTTAAAGCAACCGAGCTCCGTAAAGTTTAGAAATGAATGTAGGTGATTTGTTTGATATAATGCCAAAACGATTCGATGCCATGATTTTTTAGAACATTTCAACCTAATTTTGCAACAAATGAGATGTGAAATGTTTAAAACTGTTAAAATAGTAAGAGTTGGAGAAAATTTTAAATCTGAGTTTCTGCAAGCTATATCGAAACACTTTTCCATGAATTGTAACGTACTTTTATATATAGCTAATACAATACTTATATATATATATATAGTATATCATATATATATATATTATATATATATATATATAATATATATATATATATATAATTATATATATTATATATATATATAACTATATATAATATATTTTAGGGGGCTCGACGATGGGGACGGAGGGGGGGAACGTTTCATACACCGGAGGGGATGGTCGGAGAACCCCCGCGACAACCCAAAGACCAAAAACCGGCGGGGCGTTCCTGGTCACCCATCACCGGAGGGGGGCTTAGTCCCCCTGTAGTCCACCTAGAAGCCGGAGACCCCAACTCCTGATCATCGGGGCGGAAATACCCCCAGGTCGATCCGGCTAGCCCCTGAGCGCCGATCAGCAATAAATCCCATCGTTGATTGCTTTTGGGACATTTATTCGCTAAGCATTTGGGACATGTAATATCCTTACTATAATAGCTATATATATATACTATATATATTATATTATATAATATATATATAATATAGTATATTTATAGTATATTATATATATATACTATATTATATATATATATATATATATATATATAAGCTATACTATACTATATCAACTATATATATCCTATATATAACAATATATACATATATATATATATATATATATATATATATATATATATAATATATATGATATAGTATATCTAATACTAATATATCCTATACAAATTAAATATAAAAATAAAAAAAAAATTTTTAATATATATTTATATATATATATACATACTATATATATACTATAATATACTTTATAATATATATATATATATTATATGATACTATATATATATATATATATATATACTATATACTATATATATTATATATATATATATATATATATCTATATATATATATATATATACTACTACTATATATTATATATATATATTTTTTATTATAAATTTATATATTAATTATAGTATTATACAAATATATATATATTATATATTATATACTATCACGTATACTATATATATATACCTACTATACTTATATAAATATAGATACTTATATATATACATACTTGGTACATGTGAGCTGGATGACCCGCAAACTTAGAGTAGCTTTTTTATGTTGAACAAAGTTAAAAATGCCAGATATTGTTTACTAAACATATGATATTTTGTATTCATGTCTAAAATCCTTTCCTTTTTTTTAAATTTTTTAATAAAAATATGTATGAACTTATTTCGAATTGGCTGTTTCTAGTTCTATTACTCTATTTCTTAGGTACGGAATTTTCGTTCAAATACAAAATAAAATGATAATACTGTTATTATTAAAATTAAATGATAATACGTTTTACAAATAACTTAAAAAAGGCAAAATATCAGAAAATAGCCAGGAGAATTATCTCGAAAGTATGACACTAACAGGAAAACCAAATACATATTTGGAATCAGCGGTAAATACAGCTTATTACCGGAATGTAAAAAAAAAACCAAAATAAAAAAAAAAAAAAAAAAAAAAAAACTCGAAAAGTACGACCCACTTACAAAAAAAAATAATAGTTACATATTTGGAATCAAGCGTATATAAGCTTATTATATGCAAAGTCATTTTATGATTTACAAACTAACGAATACCCAAGGGTAGAACGCATTGATACCAGAGTCGGGGTCTCTCGCCCTCTAGGTGGACGACGGGGGCGACTTCGTCCCCCCTCTGTCCCCTATCGGCTCGAGCCCCCTAATGGAAAATAGTAATTTCCTTGAACTTCAATTTTTAGCGGGCTCGAGCCGATGGGAAGAGGGGGGGAACGAAACGACTTTAACATATACGAATACAGCTTATACCCTGATTCGAAAATATGTAATTTGTTTTTCAGTAAGTGTCGTACTTTTCAGTTTGTTTTGTTTGTTTTGTTTTTACCATAATTCGGTAATAAGCTTTATACGCTGATTCCAAATATGCTTTTGGTTTTCCTGTAAGTGAATACTTTTCGAGATATCTCTCCTGGCCCTTTTATGGAATTAGGCCCATTAAAAAGAATAAATACTTATTCAAACTGGATAAAAGTTTAAGAAAGTACCGACCCAAAATCGTAGCAAAAATTTTTGTTATCCCGCTCCTTCTACCCTTGGCTCTCTCTCTCTCGCGTCTCTTCTCCTCTCTCCTCTCTCTCTCTCTCTCATCTCGTCTCTCTCTTCTCTGCATCTCTCTCTCTCCCTTCTCCTCATCTCTCTCTCTATATAATATATAGTCTATATATAATATATATATATAGTATTGTATATATAAAGTATATATAAGTATACTATATATATATAATATACTATATATATAATAATATACTATATATACCCACTATAAATAACCTAACATATATACTATATCCACAACATTTTTCTTTAAAAGGAATCATTAAATTTGAAATAATTGCGACTTCATTCATTAAGTAAATAAAACTTGAACCTTTCTATTCTTTATTTTAACCAAATGTTTTAATTTTTACCCTAATCTTATGAAAAATTTAAACAAAATTGTAAATACTTTACCTAAAATTTTAGTGAGCTCAAGAAAAGCGCGGACAATTCCAAATTCACATGACCACTACATATATATACTATAGATTATATATATACTATACTATATACTATAGTATATAACTATATATATACTATATATATGGTTGTTATATGATAGTATATATATATATATTATACATATCTATCATATATATATTATATATATAATACTACTATAATAGTCATGTATCTATCTAATATACTATACTATATCTTACCTATATATATTATTATACGTAGCTACCCAATAATAGTACGTACTATACTATAATTATATATCATAGTACTATCTAATATACTACTAACTGTGATATATGTAATAGTATCTATATATAATATTATACGTATACTATATCATAACTATTATATTATATACTCACTATACATATATCATTATATACTATAGCTATATATATATATAATATTAATACTATATTATATATATTATATACTATTATATATTATATATATCTATTATATATATTATATAAAAAGATATATATAATATATTAAATTAAATTAACTATATATTATTAAAAGTATAAGTAGGTCTTTGTTAAAGTGATGTTAAATAAATCATATAGTTATTATTATATTATATAGTATATATCTATATATAATAGTAATATCTATATATTATCTATATATATATATAATATATGTTTTATATACTATATACTAATAATATAAATATAATATACTTAATATATATACTACTATCTGTAATATATTATAGTATTTACCTTTTTATTATATAGCTATATGTATATATTATATATAATATATATAATATTATATATGTATAGTACTATCTATTAACCAGTACTTCGATATACAGTATATATATATATAATATTAGTATATGTATATTAATCATATAAGCAATATTACGTACTATATACTAATATAATATACATATAATATTATCTCGTATATTGTATGTTATATAGTTGCTATTGGTATTATATTATATATAACCTATTTACACGTGATGTAGGTTGATGACTTACCTGGTTCTAAAAGTATTCGATTCATGTTATCGATGTAACAAGTACGATTTTCGATTAATGCGCACCCCATCAAATAGATCGAAATGAACTCTAGCAAAATTTAGTGCTTGCTGAAATATTGTAAAATTTACCATGTATATATGATATATTACTACTATATATATATAATTATCTATATATATATAATATTCTATATATTATTTTATAATTATATATATATTATATAGTATTATAATCATATCATATATATATATTATATACTATATATATATATTAATATTCTAGTTTTATATATATATATATATATTATATATAGTATTATATATAATCATATATCAATATATATACTATACTATATTTTACTATATTATATATCATACTACCATATATATCTTATATATATACTATTATATATATATATATTTACATATATATTATATATATCATACTATTACTATTCAATTTTGTTAGGCTAGACTTTATGCAATTACGAGGACGAATGCACGGTAGCGCTAGACGAATAACCACGCTATCGATCTCTGTACGGTTGCGCTAGGAAGGGTAAGGTTTCGTAAGTTGTTACAAATGGTTGCGAGAAAGGCTTAATTAAAGAGGTATTCTATGTCGCGTTGTTTGGAGATTTGGCATCTTTGACTGTTTAAGAAGAAGGGATGTTATGAAATCCTTGTTTTATCATTTCCTGAGGGACAGGATGCATGAACTAGGCTTGTGGCGCGAGTCGGTGGTGAGGACGTCGAGTCGCGCGGGAGCCGTCTGGGAGTCGGTATTTGAAGAGAGTGGAGTCGGTCGGGAGGTCGGTTATCGAGTTG
>JABUQX010014950.1:0-17500 GCA_015478945.1 Trachelipus rathkii
CTATCCTTGTCACCCCTACCCTATTCTTGGATAATCTACTTATACCAGAATTGGATCGCCGAAGAGACATTTTTAGCACATCCCTGGTCTCACTACCGCTATTAATATTAACCAATTACTTTCCGACTCTATTTATCTTACACACGTTCCCTACTCGTCATATACGTTGGTTGATTCCATTGCAGAACTTACCACCAAGACCATAATCACTAACACCGGCATAGAGCTTCCTATTAATTCTATTATACGCCAGTTGCAAATCCATAAATCTAAATACAATTTATTCTTCTCCTCCCTCATTTATCCCAATTCCGATCTTTGTTTCAAATGTACGGACTTATTTATCACACACATTCTCTACACTGTCTAAACGCACCTTGTTTTTCCCTAAATCAGTTCTTCAGTTATTCGACGCTCTCTTTGACCAAATACCAGAAATTATATTCCCTCAACACAATAAACTCAATTACCCTATAATACTTACAGTTACCATGATCACCTTACCCTATATTAAGGGTACAATCATCTGTTCTCCATCCAGTCCCTCGGAAAACATAAACCCTCTAAACGCTTTGTTATTACAACATCAAATCCCAATCATCACTATCTCGCTATATATATATATATATAATATATATAATATATTAATATACTATATATAATAAATATATATATACTATATATTATATATATTATATAATTTATTATATATAATTATATATATATCTATATATACTATATATTTGATTGGGACGATTAATCGTGCATCGTCATCGTCAAAAATCCGGCATATTTTTTTTTATCGTCATCGTCAATCGTCATCGGAATTTCGCCGATTATTTTGCAGATTAATTAAAAATATTAGCATTTTGAATAATATTTAAAAATCAATAATATAAAATATAATAATAATATAATCAATAAATAATAATATATAATAAAATTAATAAAAAAAATTAAATATAATAATATAATATTAGATTAATTTTATATATTATATATATATATCTATATATATAATATAATACTATATATATATATATATTATTATATTAATATATAATATATTATATATTAAATTTATATATATATATATTATATTATATCTATATATATATATACCCCATTTTGCTATTATTTGGTATGTATGACATTCCGATGCCTAATGGTTCGCCTCTCTGTTATGCGCGCTTTCCCACACTCATCTCCAGACAACTTATCATATACACATAATTATATTCACACTCCTCTTCTAGGACAACATCTTACAGACATCCTATCCATTATAATCCATACGTGTAGGGAGAAAAAATTGACCACATCGTATGTCCTGCGTGTCGTAGAAGGCGACTAAGGACGGTGGTAGTTAGGTTGGCTGCACACTACGTAATCTTTTGCCAGGAATGCTAAGCATGCCTCGGAGAAGGTGTGATCGCAGAAGCGCCCTTCTATCCTGCGGCGAAAAATGTATGAATCGTTCTGTATATGAAATGTCAGAGGAATAACTGTTGAGGAGATGAGGAGAGAGTGATGGATGTATGTAGAAAGGGCAAATCTGATTTGCTCGCTGTGACTGAAACAACAGATGAAGGAAACGGTGAAAATGAGTTGGGTGTGGTGTGAATGTGTTTGTGTTGCTGTGGGAAGGATGAGAGGGGGATAGAAGGAGTTGTGCAGATTCTGATGAGTGAGTTGGTGGTAGAGAGTATGGTAGATGTTTGTGTGAGAGTGACTTAGAAGTGCTAAGAGGTAGATTTAAGTTTGAAAAAGATCAAAATTGTGTGGGTGCGACATTGATCCATCTGAGGGTTATGTTGAAAAGAGTACGATTTTTGGATAATCTGAATGAGTTTTTGGATGGGGTGAAGGAGATTCAGTTCATTTGCCACAGATCTGCCCATTCAAGGATTTTGTTTACACTGTCACCACACTCACGGGCAAGCCTATTTCAAGGAGTGGGCTGGATTACTCTCAAAAGTTCACCCTCTAGCGCAAATTACGCATATGGGCACAGCAGGCTTTTAAGTTGGGGGGGGGGGGGGGGTGGGATAAATTCAGTAGGACAATAAGAAGATGGAAGAGATTTCAACAAAACAGATGGTGGGAAAGAAGGAAGGCACCACAGCAAATAGCCTGGAGTTAAATGTCAACACATACTCGTAGCGAAGGAGTACAGCAACCTATTGTGCTACTAAGGCGTCATACAGGTGGTGGTACGCGAGTGATAGTTCCCTCGAACACCTGCCGCTGCGGTACATATAGGATAGAGATAAAGCACCAAATCGCGCCGCAAAGATAGAGGGGTCAAGTGAACTTTAAAGTGCAGAACAGTTTATAAGCCTTTTTGCCGTTGACTCGACCTGTCCAAAAGCCGGGTGAACCAGAGCCCCCCCCCAGATATGAGATCAGTACTCCATACAATGGGCGGATGAGCCTATTGTATGCGAGACTGAAGAAAAGGAGGGAAATGTCTCACACGTCTGTTAAAACAGAACTTCCAGTTCTTTGAGGCCGCCTAGCAACCATGTGATGTGAGGTTTCCAAGATAATTTTTTGTTCATGTAAGGCCAAGGATGTTTACATTTGTCCAACAGGAGAGACGACAGAACCGTCGAAAGAGACAGAAAGTTAGAAGGTATTTTGGAGAAGGAGATTTGTAAAAGTTTGAGGTTCTTAACGATGAATTCACAAAAGTAATTTCTATCATCCCAGCGAGAATAAAATCGGAAAGATTAGACGAGAGGCAAATGCCAGAAGTAAAAGTGGGAGTAGAATGATATGAGTTAAAAGAATGAAGGCTCGAGTCATCGGAATACGAGTGGATAGAGTTAGAGTTGTAGGTGAAAGTCATTAATGAAAGGTAGGAATAAAGTAGGAGATAAGCCAAACCCTGAGGAACACACTATTGACAGAAACAGAAGAAGAAGTCCCCCCATCAAACAAGCCGATATTGAGCGAGTTTGAAGAAGCAGATATAAGTAAGCAAAAGAGAAGGAGGGAAACCCAAGGAGGGAGCTTGGAGAGCAGGGACGCGTGCCATATCGGTCAAATGCTTTGGATTTGTAAACGCACCACGCAAGTCTCCGTAGTTCCTAAGAGCGAAAAACATAAATCGGTTTGATAGGATGTATATCGCCAGTAGACTTTGCGCTGCAGCGGCGAGAGCCGGTCACTAGCCGATCGGACCCCAGAGTGAGTTTCCAGATGATCTAAGAAGTGAGTTGAGAAGGTTTCAAAATCTTAGATAGAATACAAGTGAGAGCTACAGGGGCGATAGTTAGAAGGATCAGAGCGGCTTCCTTTTTTCGGAAATTAGGTTGGACATGTGAGAGCTTCCAACACTGAGGGAGGCAAAGTGCTAGTATTGAGAATAGAGAATATAGTTGCGCTAGGGCCGATTGAGATATATCTTTTCAATTGGAGAATTAGCAACACAATGATCAAATCAAATAAGAGGAGAAAGCAGATTCTACGAAGTTGCTAGGATTAAGATTTTGTCAGTGGAGAACCAAGGGTTAGCGCACTTTCCTTTGATGAAGCCGCTTTGCTCGATCGAAGAGTCTATCTCTGCAACGATTCTAGACTTGAATGAAAATAGCGGAGAGTGGATAGGAGAAACGAGAATTTTTCCACACTTGATAGGCACTGTCTCTAGCACTGAATGGCCAGGAGAATAAGGCACGATGAACCATGGATTAGTTGAGAAACAGAAACGGATTTGTTTAGAGGACTGAATGAGAAGAAAAACTTTATCTGGAAGAAGGAATGAACCTGTCATCCCATCAACTATTACAGCTCCCCCCTGTATCTTTTAATCTTATACATCCATAAATAATCTGAATTTGAGGTAGCCATATTGCTAATCATCTGAAACTTGAAACCTAATTTAAGTCCCTGGTTCTAATATTTATATACTGTATGAGAACAGCCACTTGACCTTAGAAATCGTTACGGACCACAACCATGTCTCCTCATTTCCGATTAATAAATCATTTTTCATTGATTAACTATTATTATATTATGATTATATATTTTATTTATTATTATTATTATAGTTATTATATTATTGTTATTATTATTTTTTATTATTATTAGTATTTTAATTATTATTATTTATTTTATTATTTATTATTATGTATTATTATTAATTCATATTATATTATTATTATATTATATTATTTATCATTATTATTATTATTATTAAATTTTTGTATTCTTATTATTATCATTATTATTTTTTATTTATTATTATTATTACTTATATTATTATTATTATTATTATATTGAGACTTTAAGGACATCGAAAAATCTTTTGATCGCTAAATAATTCGGGAGGTTGAACCCTGACCCTCTGGTCTACGCTTATATATATATATATATATATATATACTTATTATTATATATATATATATATATAATATATATATATATATATATTATTATATATTATAATATATAATACATATAATATTATATATATATAACTTATTATATATATATATCAATATTATTATATTTATATATATTATATATATATAATATACTATATATATAATAATATATATAATATATATATAATATATATTAATATTATTATATATATATATATAGAGACGGAGAGGGAGAAGAGAAGAAGAGAGAGAGAGAAATCTTTAAAAGTTTTTTTCAATTAATCGTATCGTCAGTCTCATCGTCATCAGTGAAACTTTGCTCTAATGTCTTCGTCGCATCGTCCATCGGCAAAATTTCATAATCGTCCCCTTTTTTTCCATTAATTAATTATTTATATATTAAATTAAATATAATTTATAATTATTATTTATTATTTTAATAATATATATATAATATATTATATATATATATAACTATTAGGCTTTGTGCCGGTGAAATCCTGAAGAGTGTTTGAGGAAGTTGGTAAGAGATTTTGGCAGGTGTGTAAAGGTGGGTTTGAAAGTAAGATAACATTAAGAGTAGGTTATGGTTGTGAGTAGGACAGTCCTCGGGTGTGAAGTTATGCAGATGGTGAGCAGCTGGATGAGTAACTGAAGTTTAAATATTTAGGATATATAAATGTTTTTAGCATATATGTTGGACGAAAAGGGAACGAATGATGCAGAGTGTAGTAGGGAAAGTGTGAATTGCAGGACAGGTGGGTTGGTGCAATTTAAATCTTGGTGGATGGAAGAGACTATGGTCTTGAGTGCGCTAGGGTCTGGATTGACGGGTTTGTGGTTACTGTGTGTAATGTTATGGTGTGAAACTATTGGTTCTGGAATAAGACGTAGAGAATCTCAGTACAATGTGTCAGATGGACAAATCTTAGGCAGGCGCGTTATGTGAGAGAATGATAAAATGAGCTAATGAAGGTACTTAACAGAGTTGTAAACTGGTGTGACAAAAGGCATAAATGAGAGAATAAAATGAGAGTGTTGGTATGTTGAAAGGGATGGATGATAGTTTGGTTCGGTTAAGCGGATAGTATTAGGTGTGGGGTGTGTTTGGGATCGACTAGCTGGGGAGACCGAAATAAAAGTGGATTGGTCAGGCAAAAGAATGTCTGGGGAGTGAAAGAGTTTGGTGGAAAAAGGTGAACTATAGGGAGGTGAATGGCCGGGTTTTGTGAGGTGGTATGGTTGTGACCCACCTGGCCAGGGATGAACCCACATTGGCGAGATGCCATAGTGGGTCCGTCGGTGGTCCCATGAAGCTCTAGGGCTTGGATTGTTCTGACTGCGGCTTGAGTTCTCACTAATAGTTTATAAAGGGGAGGTCAAAGCTGGGATTCTTTCGACTCTGTGTCTATTTTGCTGACTACCTATTCTGTTTTCCTGGCATTACGCACTTACCCCCTTAGTCTTGGGGAAAAAGGTGTTGATGATGAGTGATGATATATCATACTTATATTATATATATAATTATATATATATATTTATTTATATATTATATTATATATATATCTATATATATATATATATTATATATACTATATATTATATATATATTAATATAATTATATATATATATATAGATATATATTATATATATATATAATATATATATACTAATATATTATATATTAATATATATAATATATAAATGACCCATACTTTAAATTGTGCATAAAGGAAATTTATTTAGATACTATATTAAGAAAGTCAATAATATCAATACCGTTGGAAAATGATAAAATAAAATAAAAAATATTGGCAAGTTGAAAAGGCCAAATGTACTTGCAAGTACAGCACAAGTACCAACGTACAAAAGGCCTTCAAGTTACAAGTACAAGCTACACTGGTTCTAGGAACGGCAAGTTACAAGTACTCCAAAAAATGAACTTAAGTACAAGTACAAGTACAGACTTGTATTGAACCAGCCTGATATATATTATATATATATTATATATATATTATATTTATATATATATATATTATATATATATATATATATATATATTTTAGGCGAGCTCTATTATATATATAATTAATATATTCATTATTATATATAAATAAATATTAATATATATATATATTATAGTATATCTTCAACTATTACTTATAAACTAAAGTATATATTATATACTATAATATATATAATATATATATATATTATATATATACTATTATATATATTATATATATATATATATTAAATATAAAAGAAAGAAAAGCATGAAAGGAACATTACCCATTTTAACAAAGGTATCTGCAATACAGCTATCCCATTTTTCTCCAATGACATTCTCTGACTTAGTGGTTGATGATGCCATAGTTAATAAAAGTAAATTCTGAAACTTTCAATAGCATAAATTTATAAAATTCAAATTTGAAAATGTAAGAGCTACAATAAAATTGATACAACTGAAGACAATAAAATAGGAATAACAAAAGTGAATATTATATAGACTATGAACTCCTTTGTGATAACTATTCATAGATTAAAAAATGTTCTCTTCAACTTATTAATTACTCATTACAAACTTTTACAAGATCTTTGAAATATTTTCTATTTTCAAAATATAAACAAATGTTCGTGTGCCATGCTTATGTATCTTCAAAATTTTTATATTTACTAGAATTTTTTTTATATTGTATAGATATAACTCAAGCAATTTTAATATACAGTAACTCAAGCTCATATGGCAATCTTGTATTCATTTTTTAATTATATATTATATATACTATATATATATTATATATATAATTATATTATAATATTATATATATATATATATTACTATATTATAGATATATATATATATACCGATATATATTATATGTAATTAATATATATAAAAATATTTTATTTAATTTTATATATATTATATATATATATACTATTATATATATATATATATATATATTATATATAATTATTTTATATATATATTATATATATTATATGGGTATATATTATATATGGTATATATATTATATTATATATATTTATATATATTATATAATTTATATATATATATATATCATATATTATATTATATATATATAAATATATGTATATATAATATATATGTTGTTGGTGGTAACCACAACAACACTCTCAATTAATCCTTTCCCCTCATTAAAAACCTTATACAGCTTACCCTAGACCACAATTTCTTCCCATTTAACAATAATTTCTATAAACAAAGTTATGGCTTATCCATGGGCTCCCCCCTCTCCCCCACTTTAGTGAACCTATTCATGGAACTAATTAGAGCATTACCATATACTACCTAGCCCCCCATCTACTCAATAGTACATGGCTCTGTTACTTCGACGACGATTTCATAGCAATCCCCCACCAAAATAATACAACAATATACTCTAAATTCATAAATAGCATTCACCCCTCCATATCCTTCACCCACGTACTCTCCGTAAAGAACACCCTTCCCTTTTTAGATACCCTCCTAACATGGCATAACTCTACACAAATAACCTGCTCTGTATACAGAAAACCTTCTTCCCTCCCCCACATATATACATTGGTTTTCCTCCCACACAAGAAACACAAAAACTTCTCTTTACCTCCGTGCTTTAAGAATATGCGTTCCAAATCAACTTCTCACTGAAACCAAGTACCTATATTCTACATTTATAAAACTAAAATACCCCCTCATACATAATTGATAATGCTTATAAAAAAGCTAAACAAAATTTTATAACATAACTCAAAAACAAGATAACAAACTTAACATTTCTCCCACTTCCTTACATCCTAAACAACAACATAAATCAGCACCTACCCATATCCATCTTGTTCACTCAAAACAACACCTTCTCTATTTCATGCCCATTCAATAAAGTAATATCCTTATAATACACCAAGGGCTAAATAATGAAATAAATATTCATTCTATGATCAAGTAGTAACCAATATATATATATATATTTATATATATATATATATATATATATATATATATATATATATAATATATATATATATATATATATATATTATATATATATATATATATATATATATAGATCTATATATAATATGTATATATATTCTATTATATTATATACCGCCTGTATATTATGACTATATACTATATAAATATATATATATATATGATATATATATATATGTATATATATATATATACTATATTATATTATATATATTTATATACTATATTTATATATATATATATATATATATATATATAATATATATTTTAATTTTTAGTAATAGTAGTGGAAGAAGGATGTCACCAATTTTTATAAAAATTGCAAGATATAGCCTACTCTAAAAAAAAATAATAATGAAAGAATTGAAAACATAGTTTTCTTAGGAAAAAAAAAAAAGTTACAGCTCTCTCAAAGTTGTTAAAATTCCCCAATAGATTTTATTTTTTACCTTCCAGGTTAGGTCTTTATTTTCAGCTTCTAGTTGCAGGTTATAATATGTTTTGGTTAGGTAATACACAGAGAAATCTATGGTAATATTAAGCTGAGGGGTTGTCACATGATTTTATGAAAAGCACAGGATATACTCTAAAATTAAAATAATGAAGCTTGAAACGAAAATGACTGACTTCTTTAGGAAAAAAAGTTACAGCCTCTCAAAGTTATTAAAACTCCCATAGACGCATCCAGATCCATCATCTGTTGATGCATCCAGGTTAGGGCTCATTTTAGTCCCTCTAGTTCAGGTTTGATAGTTTTTGTTAGGTATACACAGAGAGAGAAAATCTATGTATACTAAACAAATCTTATCATAACCTGAACTAGATGGCCCTAAAATGAGCCAAGAGGCCCACCAATTTTTTTTATATGAAGCATAGGAAGATTCTAAACTTTCATGTAAAATTTCTCTATCTATAAGACTATAATTATTATTATTTTTTTTAAGCTTTATTATTTTTCTTAGATAGCAAAAAAATAAATTAAAAAAAAAAAAAAAAAAAAAAAAATTTAGAAAATCCTATGGGATTTGTACTTTAGAGGCTATGAATTTTTTTCCTAAGAATACCATTTTCGTTTTCACTATCTTCATTATTATTTTATTTAGAGGTTTTCCCTATTCTAAGGTAATGCACAAGCACTCTAAGGATATAGTTTCGTTCTCCCGGACTTTCCCCTACATACACTTTTGGATTTTTTTTCTTCTGAAAATCAAGGCCTATAGTAGGTCTAAGCACACAAAAAAATAGTAATGTATTCTAATAATAAGTTTTATATAAGTTGAATAACGCTCAGTCACCCCTACCTTGGAGGGGTGAATCGGACACCATTGAGGGGTGAATCGGACCATCTGTTTAAATCCCTTTTACAAATAAATTCATTTATATTTTAATTTACTTAATTAATAAAATATTTATCATAATATAAAATTAGCAATAAGTATAAAAATGTCAATATGATACACGATAAAATAAGAATAAAAATGTGGTGGCCGAATTCACCCCTTCGTGGGACAAATTTTGACAACTTTTGGAATTGAATTTTTGATATAAATTTTTTTTTTTTTATTTTACTTAATACTTTTGTAACTATTTATTATATTGAATTAATTATATATAATAAAAATGTAAATAATAATATATAAAATAAGAAAACATGGTGGTCCGATTCACTCCATCATCATTTTTATGCGGGGTTCGAATCGGACCAGTTAGCCCCATGTATTTAGCCACTAGTACTGTTTGGAACAAAAATTTACTTTGCTAGTTTAAAGCTAACATACAGTACTCAAGTGTATACACTGAAAAAAATAATTAAAATCCATCCACAATTTTTTATTTTATAACAAAGTTAAAAAAAATCACATTTTTAAGTGAAATTCTATTGAAGCACATTTTATACCTTTATTATACTTTTTAAAAATATAAAAACTCTCTAGAATTAAAGATGATCTAAATAAAACTTGTAATACTAAGGTGTGGCTATTAAATGAGCGAAATTTTTATTTTTTTTTTAAATTTAGAGTGGACCGAATCACCCTTCTAAAAAAGGTGGGCCCAGTCACCCCGCCTGATTCTATATATACTGTGATTTTCATAAAAATCGGGGGTGACAGCCCTCTGCACTACTATTACCAAATCTATGTATACTTAACAAATCTTATCATAACATGAACTAGGATGTCCCTAAAATGAGCATGAGGCCCACTAATTTTTTTTTATAAGTCTATAGGAAAATTTTTAACTTTGAGAGGCTGTAACTTTAATAATAATCTAAATAATAATAACTAATAATGGTAATAGTTCGGTTTAAGGTAATGTGTCAGATATCGATATTTTAGAAAAGATAAGTCGATTTTATAATCAATCCCCACCATGCAACGTGCCAGATGTTTTTTTCCCCCTCCCCTCCCCCCCCCCATCAAAAATTTAGTATTGGAGATGGTCATAAAAATACCTTTCCAACAAGGTAAGAAAAATTTAAAATCGGATTGCAATAAAAAAACTTAATTTTTTTAGTATTTTGGGCCAAATTGATTTATTTTCAAATTCACTTTATTTAAATTTTTACGTTTGATGAAGTGTAATATTTATTTATATTTGTAGTCACCAGATAATGTGATTATTATATATTTATATATTATATATAATATATATATTTTAATATATAGTATTATATATAATATATATATTATATATTATATACTATATAGTTAGTATATATATCATATATCATGGTCAGATTTTTTAATGCCTCACAGTATGTACTAGAGAACGGCAGGTCCTACAGGATAAAACAAATTATTAATTTGGAATCAGCGGAAAAATTGCTTGGATTAACTTTTTTTTTTTTTTTTTTTTCTTTTTTTTTTTTTTTTTTTTTGGTTATTCATCGAAATATTTTAAAAATTATTCCCCCAATTTAGGGGGCTCGAGACCGGGAAGGGGGGACAGAGGGGGGGACGTTCATACCCCGGAGGGGCATTGGTCGAGGAACCCCGCGACCACCCAAAGGACAAAGAGCGGGGTCGGAGACCAATCGAGGGGGATTAGTCCGCCCCGTCGTCCACCGAGGCGAGAGACCCGACTCCTGCCACTTTGCGGTTCTACCCTATGGTATTCTTTAGTTCAAAAAAAAGCAAAATTTAATTCAAAACACTTTGGTATTACTTTTAACTAAAGGAATAACATAGGTAACCGCAAAGATGGCAGGAGTCGGGGTCTCTTCGGCCTCCCGGTCGGCGCAGGGGGGACCCCCCCTCCGGGGAGGGTTCCGGAACCCCCGCTCTTTGGTTCTTTGGTGTCGCGGGGGTTCCTCCGACCTTCTCTCCGGGTATGAAACGTCCCCCCTCTGTTCCCCGTCAGGCTCGAGACCCCTAAATGGGGGGAAATAATTTTTTAAATCATTTTCGAATGAATAAGCGAAAAAAAAAAAAAAAAAAAAAAAAAAAAAAAAAGTTAAATCCCATCCTTAGAATTTTCCGTTGATCCAATATATAATTTGTTTTACTAGGTGCTGCCGTCCCTAGTGGACATACTGTGAGCATTAAAAAAATCTGACCAGTATATATTATATATATATATATAATACCTATATATATATTATACTATATCTACTCTCTATCTAGGGCTCTCTATCCTATTACTAGTATCTATATTATACTTATATAAATATTATATATATATCCCCTCTCTGTATATATATAATATATATCTCTCTATATATAATATATATTATATATATATTATTATATATATACTCTCGTATATTTATATTATATTATACTATATTACTATATATATAGGTACTATATATATATATTCTATATACTATACTCTATCATATATATATATATTATATATACTCTATATATATATATCATATTATATTATTACTATGATAATGATATATATCCCCTACTGGGCTGTGATAATTATATATATATATACTTAATTATACTTATACTATATAATACTATACTATATAATATATATCACCAATAATCTACTCACTAATACTCTACTACCCAAGGCTCGCCTAACTATAAATCGATATAAACCTACTCTTATATAAAATAACCTCATATAAAAATACAGCCCTAAATAATACTAAGTATATATTCAATGTTTTTGAATTTAATTAAATTTTTCATTAAAATTTATATTATAACATCACAATTTACGTTCAATACCTAATACGCATAACACCACAATCTACCTCAACCAAATCTCGTTACTTGTATTTATAGAAAAAATTCAATTCATAATGATCCACTCAAGTCTGCCAAAAGCACAAACGTGCACACGATACCTTACCGTGTATACGAACAAACCCAATAATTTTATCATAATGAGCGATAACAACACTCACTCCCTAAACTCACAACGCATTAATCGGAAAACAAAACATACTGCATCCATCTTTGAAATACCAACCCATTCCACCCCCCTACATACCAAAAAAAGAACACAACGCAACCCCAAACGCTCATTACAGCACCACGTCACCATGCCAATCATAACATACAGTAAAAAGAACCTCAAAAACTCAGTTTTTCTCTTCTCACATGTCACTGCTCTAAATTACTTTCTCGGATATAGGCAATACCATGAAATAGGATCCCTCGTGATTTTCAAAGCACAAAAAAGAAAAAAAACACCAATATATCATCAATAAATACACCTATCTATATATATACTAAGATTATAGGTAAACATAGTACTCATAAACTCTGACCACAACAACCCTAATAAAGCAACTCGCTCTCTCTCGTGGGACGGAAATATCCACCAAAAGGATAGTATACTATATAACGGAAAATACGCGGAGTTTACCACAACTTTAGAGGAAAGGCCGCGCGGGCCCGGCTCAACATTTAAACTATTACTTCCCTAAGAGACTTCTCCAAATAGTAAAATACTTTTCTAATTCTCCATTACACTACTGGGAATGTCTAAACTCCCAGTAAAGATAGCACCTCATAATATCCTAGTGCATTTTTATTAAAAACATCATTTAATATATCAATCCCTCTGACACCACCTATTCAAAATTATAAAAATAAATTTCGTTAGATACCATTTATTTTAAACTTCACATAAAGCTTGATAGATTTTGTATAGGTCTTCCGTCTACTATTGGCAGTGGCGAATTCTCAACGAAATTTACCAAAAAAATCCTTCAGGAACTGGGCTTTTCGTGACTAGCCGAATGTTCCTTCTACAGCTTAATCATTTTAAACAATATAGCATGTCACGTGTCCTAAGATTAACCCCCTAAATTAAATGACTCATAAATATCGCAACAAAAAATCAATATACAACTATGAACGATTATATCGGCCACATTCATATAGATTGGAATTATTATTATTTATTTATCCCCTATAAGGTCGTGCGTAAACGAACCCTTACACAAATCCCGCCACCACTTAATCAAACGATTCTTGTGTAAAATAAAACATCCTTCTGTATTTAAAATCATAAAATTAACTCATAGAAGATTCTACTATAAGTAACATGAAATAACTAACAGTATGGCAAATACAAAAATCTAATATGAAACAAAAAACTCAAGAAACAACAACTAAAATAGAGATAAAACTCAGCAAAAAAAAGTACAAATAAATATAATCACTATGCACATGTTAATAAAGCTTCCCCCTGGTACGTAAGAGACCCTGGACCGATATGGAGGAACATTATCGATTGGGGCGAATCGCGAAGAGAACATTTCCGACATTATTCTAACCAACGCTCCATCTTCCCGCAGGGATATGCAAGGAGAAGCGTAGAGGAACCCAAATTAAGATTGTAAAGTAATCAAGACTCCCTTTGATGCAAAAAGCGATTTAAAATATAATGATATTGATTAAGTAAATAATTGGCTAAGTAAAAAAAAAAACTTCAGAGCCCTACGTGAAAGAGACTTATTGGCGACTTAAGAGCGTTTACTAAAGATCTTAGCCTGACCATTGTTATTATTCCATTCACTGCGCACTTATTGCAAATACCCTATACCCTCTTCACTCAGGTAAAAACTATGCCAATCCGGCCCTCACAGAGATTTAACGCCATATAGAAAACAATATAAGTTAGCTATAGCAAACAATGATCGGACAATAGATTAGAAACAGCACCCTCAAACCGCATTGGCGAACAGAAATAATCGTTGAGAAATTATCAACGGAGGCAAGTTCCCAGACACTCTATAAATAACTTAAACCACTATAATTACTACGAAAGAAGAGGATATAACTGTCCAACTTCATGTCTTTTGGAACTGTCCAATATATTTCTACCCATTTGCTATAATTGTCAGGTTGATTGCCGTAATGGTTTGAACGAGACGTTTGGATATTATTTAATACAATAGAGATAAAACCAGGTGCGTTGGCACAAAGGCACTACTTACTGCCTAACATCTACCCTCCGTCTTCTGCACTCGAGGGCCAGAGTACTTAGAGCGATTGCAGCGCACCTCTGCAACCCACCCCCGAGAAAAAAGATACATTTAAACCAACTCTATAGCAGGCAGTTTGTAAAATGCCTCAGTCGCAACACTCGGCAGAACAATACAATCTTATTCGTGCAGTCAGAGCGACGGGTTCCGTTTTGTGAGCGCTCTGTTGTTATTACTTTTTTCACGGGAAAGCTCGTTAATGGTCTTTAAAGGGTCGTAAGATCTGTCTCAGCCTCAGTTCAGATCACGTCTCAGTCATCATGACTGCAGGAGACCTAACTACTAGAACAAGGAAAATCTCACCAAAAGAAAAGAGCTCGCACACTTCAACTAGTTATACTTAGAATTCAAGAGTAGTTGGCATGCGATGCCCCAAGGGATGTAATAAAAATGATATTACACTCGTTCGGGAAACACTCACCATCCCTCCTTATCTTTTTATAAAGTTGTGTGACTAGGTCAAGACAACTAGGAACTTACAAACACCTGGATAACCCGCAACCTTATCAATAATATAATATATATACATAATAAACAGATAACAAGAATATACTACAGAAAAACGGTAAACCTCATGAAACGAATATATACCGTATATATAAGATTATATAGCAAATTCAAGGTACCAAAAAATAATAAAACGTCTTCACGAATACTCCAATGAATAAGTAATAATAGCTTATAATAAAAGACTAGTACAGATTTCTTCCTGTAAAATATCTACTTGTGCCACCACCCGGAATGATGGGTTGATTATTTGCATAATATAAATACTTATATTTGCGTGAATGTGGCACTATATGGTTAAAGTGGCAGCTTTGATATCAAATGCATATCTGTTTAATCAGTAAATATATATAAATAAATCATACTCAATATATAATTAGTAAATGCTAAGTATCCCTGCAAACTAAAATGCAAAATAATACAAGACTCCAATAATATCAAAACGGCCTTCAGAGAACCACAAAAAGATTATCGAATCCAATAAATAGAATATCTAAACTGACATTAGAGAACAATAAACAGGGTATACAAAAGTCTTTTGATTACGACAAGCAGAGTATCGAACTGTTTTTAGAGAGACCACCAACCCACATACTACGTATAACTCATATGATCACTAACTAATATTATTCAATCATATACTCTCACTAGCACTAATAATAGATAGAAACTGACTATCAATGGACCATATGATCGCTTACATGGTCCGCTGTCAAGATTATGATTTCTTATTTTTGTATTTTAATTTTATTTTGATCATTAATCATTATGACATATTTCGCGTATCATTAGTGTTTCTGCAATGCATTTATATATATTTTGCAATTAATTAAACCAGATTGTGATTAAACCTTCTACTTTGGATCAAAGAATCTTCAAGTCCTTCAAATTCGTAAAGAACATTTTTAGACAGGCCTATTACTGCTACTGATGGCTTTTGTCTTTTTAAAAAATCTTAAAATTTAGCGAAAAGAAAGGACATAAAAGATGTGTTTTTTTAAATCAGCTACTCTTCGCTTATGTGTTAAGTAAATTAATTAATCAATAACGATATATTGATTTATATACAAGAATACTTATGGTGGTTAACTGGCATTTATGCCCAATTAATTCTAGAAATTCAAAATGTATTTTTGATAATTGTTTAGTTATGATCAGTCAGTCAATACATTACTTGGAAAACATTGATTTTTTTTTTTTGATTTTTTATTATTTTTTATTATGATCAATGATTCAATAGTTGGTAATAGTTTTGAAAAAGGGAATCCTATCAGATATTCATTATTTTTCTGATAATCATAATTTTTTGGATATCTTTGTTACCCATATTTATAAATATATTTTGTTTGAAAATATTAAGAAAACTTAGACTTTGGTTACATATACATAAAATATTTATTAAAAATTAATTATTTTTTTATAAATACGTATATATAGGCCTATATTATTTAATTATTTAAACTAAAGATTAAATGTATTAGGTTCTAAAATATAATTTTTGTTTGTTCGTTAATGTAAATTTTTAAAAACAAATTTGACTCAAACAATATTTGCTTAAATTTTTGTTAAAATTGAATCCAAACAAAAATAATTGTTCGATTTATAGAACAATTGAATCCAAACAAAAATAATTGTTCGATTTATAGAACAATTGAATCCAAACAAAAATAATTGTTCGATTTATAGAACAATTGAATCCAAACAAAAATAATTGTTCGATTTATAGAACAATTGAATCCAAACAAAAATAATTGTTCGATTTATAGAACAATTGAATCCAAACAAAAATAATTGTTCGATTTATAGAACAATTGAATCCAAACAAAAATAATTGTTCGATTTATAGAACAATTGAATCCAAACAAAAATAATTGTTCGATTTATAGAACAATTGAATCCAAACAAAAATAATTGTTCGATTTATAGAACACAAATAAAAAAAATAGTTTATATTACAAATGATAGATCAGAAACTATTGTGATGGAGATCAACGAATTTGAATAAAGTAGATTTGAAGCTGATTGTTTATTGAATTTTTTTTGAAACATCTTCATTCACAAATGGGCATTTCACGCTAGTGAGAACAATATGCATTTGATTTTTTACGAATGTATCAAAGCAG
>JABUQX010014950.1:22500-35000 GCA_015478945.1 Trachelipus rathkii
GTGGACATGGTTTTGAATTCAGATAATAGAAGCATGAGAGATGGTGTAATATTTATTGTTATAATAGATCATTCTGTTGTACGTGTTGGCAATGTTTATAGTGATGTGTGGGTGTCAGATGCTAGAAGAATGAGTGTGTTATTAGTGATGTGTGGAAATTGAGAAAAGAGTAATTCACTATGCCCTAAACCAGGGGGTCCCAAAGTGGGTGCCGCCAGCATGTGCCAGGGGTGCCGGCACATTTTTTTTCAATTTTCACTAAAATTTTGAACTAAACGATGCAATGGTGGTCACATTTGCTGTCTTAAGCAAAGAAAAAGACTCGCCTTACACTTATAATATATATATATATATATCGTAATATATATATATATTATATATAATATATATATAATATTATATATACTATATATCTAGTATAATAGAGTAATATAATATATATACTAACTATCATATATATAGTATATCCCATTAATCACATATATACTATAACTATATTATTATATTCAGGTGTATCGTTAATATTGCGAAAATATTTTCAGTATGAAATTCCTTGCATAAATATAAGATAATATGTCAATAAACATTTCACCGAAACGCCTCGTTTCCAAGATACAAGTGATGAAACTTATGTGATACATATCTGATATATTCCATTGCCCGTCCCGTGCCACATCTCAACCTTTAATAATAAGCACAAATATACCTTAGGAAAGTTTACCAACCTATTATTTACTAGTTCCGCATCTCGCTTCATTTATACATATACTAGTCCGTGTCTCGTCAAGTTCTGTGTTCAAGTGTTGCTCATATTTTCAAAATAAATTACACAAATAGTGAAATGGGCGATATGCATTTTGTTTACGGTCGTACGAACGATAATTCATTAGCAGCCATCCGTCTCTATGAAGAAATGTACCCTAATCGTGTCATCCCGCCTCATACTATGTTTGCACGTCTCCATCAACGTCTTAGAGAAACAGGAAGTTTTAAAAAAACTTACAATGGACACGGCGACTCGCAGTATCAACTCCAGATTTCGAAGAACAGGTTCTCCAAGACTTGAGGACAGTCCTAAACCAAGTACCAGAAAGATTGCTGAAACACTACATGTAAGTCATTCGACAGTTTTCAAGGTATTGAAACTTCTGTACCTTATCACATCCAACGAGTGAGTGCAGGGTAGCAACAGATTTTCTGCAGAGTAGCTTTGTGTCGATGGTTGCAACAGAAAATTGCAGACATCAGAAATATTGTTCACCGATGAGGCAAATTTTCCCAGAGACGCCATATCGAACTTCCAACAACAATCACATGTGGGCTGATGAGAACCACATGCAATAGTTGAAAGCCGCCATCAACACCAGTTTTCATTGAATGTATGGGTTAGAATTGCTGGCGACCATTTGATAGGTCCATTCTTTTTAACAAGCGAGGCTTATTGGAGACGTTTATCACCATTTCTTGAACATGCTTGCCTACACTTGGAAGACGTCCCTCATTACAGATTAAGATCGAAAATGATTTCATGCCGCGCGGACGGCGGCCGGCAAGCTCATTTCAGGTCCTTTCAGTTGCTCGTACTATTTGAACACTGTATATTCCACGCCGTTGGATAGGTCCAGGACTTACACAACCTTCGGTCTCCAGACCTAAATGCATTGGATTTCTTGTGGGGTCACCTGAAACATTGGGTTTATACAGCAACAGTTGACCCGAAGCATTAAGGGCTCGCACTTCGCATAATCGCATCTTGTGACACAATTCGGCACACACACGGTTTATTTGAACGTGTCCGCCAATCAATGCGTCGCAGAATAGAGGCCTGTATTGTATTTTCAACATTTGTTATAACCTTAGTGCACCATTGTTTCGTACTATTTCTGTTGTATATTTTCTTCTGTGTAGTAATTTATGTATTCTTATAATTAAAATAAATTGAATGAATTCGTTAATTACCTTTCCAAATTTAGTTTACTGTTTATTGTAACTTAATGTTTAAATAGGTTTCATCACCTTGTATCTTGGAAACGAGGCGTTTTCGGTGAAATGTTTATTGACAAATATTATCTATATTATCAAGGAATATATAACTGATTTTTCGGCATATTAAGGATACTGCCTGTAATGATAATATATATATATATATATCTATATATAGTATATATATATATATATATATCATATAATTTATATAATTATATGTATATAATATTTATATATATATATATATCAGTATATATATATATACTATATTATACTATATATATAGAAGTTAGCTTTTATTGCTTCCGAACCTCTCTCTTTGAAATTTGGGAGGTTCATAACCTAACCACAGAAGGGTCTTTGTTCAGGGAAAATTGTGTTGCATGTATTTTCTTACAATATGGATTGTTTAATTGCAAAAGATTATCTAGGTTTATGGCAAGCAATGCTTCGGCTTCAATCATTTGGAAATTCTTGCCACCGTGTGGACATGGTTTTGTATCCAAATGAACATTCTTATGCAAGAAGCATAGAAGCATGAGAGAGAGTGTGATTTTTGAATGTTATAATAGATTGTTCTGTCGTATGTGTTGGCTATGTTTTTAGCGATGTGTGGGTCGGAGATTTAGTGTAAATCTCTATGCCGGAAACTGTTAATTGAATTGAACGCAGAAATCTCTAACTGGACGGCAATTTTTTTTTCGTCAGGTGGCCATAGATATACTATCTTATATATATATATATATATACTATATATATATATATATATGATATATATATATATATATATAATATATATTATATATATATATATATATATATATATATATATATAATATAAATATATATATATATATATTATATATATAATAAAATATATATTTAAATATTTATTTATTAAGATATATTTAAACTTATCTCTATATATATTATAATATATTATATATATATGTATATATACATATACTATATATATATATATAATATATATTGTACTATATATATATAATATTATATTATATATAATATATATATAATAATATATAGTATATATATATTATATACAAAAAATATTTTTATATATATTATATATATATATATATATATAATATATATATAATATATATATATTCCACACTGATCCCAAATATGGTGTGGTTGCAACACAGCACAACGAAACAAGTTAGGTAGAACATGACCTAAGTCGAAAAAGAAAGTTCTCCCCATAACCTCCACTAATTCTCCTAAGTGGGAGACCATCACGGCCAAACTCCCTCTGAAGCTTCATAACACCGTGACAGTCACTCACTGTGGCATCTCGTCAATGTCAGGGTTCATCCCCTGGGCCAAACCCACAACCATACCCTCTCACGAATCTAAACATTTACTCCTATTATTCACCAAGCGTCTACCTTGTAATAAATTCATGTTCCTTTTCTTCAGACACTCTCTAGTTGACTCATTCCATTCCTTCCTTGGTCTCCCAGCCGGTCTATTACAAAAACACTCACCTCTATACACCTGCTTAACCAACCGACTATCATCCTTCCTTTCCATATGACCAAGATATCTTAATACACTCTTATTTATTCTTTCATTCATCTTTTTCTTCACACCTGCCAGCTCGCTCATGAGCTCATTTTATCAATATCTTCCTCACACCGCGCCCCTAAAATTATCCATCTGAATAGACCTGTAACCCGTAGATCTATACCTCTATTCACACCACAATTTGGCACTACTGTACATAATAACACGGTAATAACATAGCTCTCATGCAGAAACCCTATCGCACTCAAGACATTAGTCCCCTTGCATTCTCGAAAGATTTAATTGCACCAGCCATCTTTTCACCACTCACAACTTTCCCAATACATCCAGCATCGTCTGTTTTTAATACCATTTATATAGGTCAATATTTCAATTTTGATACTATTCCAGTTCCCTACTTCAACATGATTTCACATTGCGAACCGTTCTCACCCACCATCATTACATTACACTTATCTACATTTTCTCTCAAATCCCTTCTTTTACAATCTTACAAAACCCCTGTAACAAATCATCAGTGTAAAATAAGGGCACCCTCCACTTTATTCCATTCTCCATCAAGTCTAACCATTCCCTCTTTCACCCCCAACATGAATGTTTTCATCACCCACTGACTTATTAAAAGCTTGTAATCGGCGTTAGCTTGTACCGTCAATTAATAGTTATTAGCTTTTGATAAAGTGGCTTATATATTAATAATTGGTATTTGGTTAGTATATTTATACAGCCTAAGGGTGCACGTGTAGGTTGTGTGTGTTGCATGGGCATATGTCTGATAAATATTTAGTTTTCGGCTGGGACAATCTCGATAGGCCCCATGTGAATTCTTACTGTCTCTTTACTTCTAATCATTCATATACAAATTAAATTGCCGTGAGACATAACGATCCTTTCCTCAACTCCCTATTAATTATTAAACCATGTCACTCCACTCATTTATTCTTATCAACCTTCACTATCAACAAACATACTTTAGATCCCATTCAGAAGCCTACTAACTAAAACCATATATCCTTAACACCCTGACGACAGAGGCTTCTATATTAATGCCTGTCATGACTTGTTGCAAATCCACAAATCTTAAGACCCAGTTTGGTTTTCTCTCCATTTTTTCAATGTAAAAGTTTGATACTACATATCCTCTACAACTTTCAAATGCACCTTCTTCGAGACAATCAGTCCCTTAGTCATTCAAAGCACTCTTTCAACATAAACATCAGCATATATCTTCCCTACAGTACGCAATGAACTAATTCCAATATAGTTTCTACAGCTCCCTTTATCTCCCTTACCCTTATATAAGGGTATTACTTCTTCTCTCCTCCAATCTTTCGGAACTATACCCTATCCATATCCAATCAATCACAATCTCGCCTAGATTTTTGATCATTTCACCAGTAACTCCATCTAAACCAACTGATTTACGATTCTTCAACTTTCTCACTTTATCTGTTATCTTCTCCCTACTAATATGCTGATCCCAAAAATGGCTACTTCTACTTACACCATCAAATCCACACACATTTACTATCACATTTTCATCACTGCCAATGTTATGCATGGTTTCCAAGTGTTTCCTCCAAACTCTCTTCACATCAAACTCTTCAGTCACGAAAGCAGCACCCATATTCATTATTCTAGGAAGACGGCCCTTACTCCCTTTCTGAACGTTTCGTACTTCCTTCCAGAACAGCTTTCTTTTCCCTTGAAAGTCCACAGTCACCTTCCTTTCAAACTGATCATTTACCTCCTTTTCTCTCCTACGTATGCATCTTTTAGCCTTCCTGTTTTCCATCATGTATATTTCACTATACATTTCTTTCGAAATCTCATCGTTGACTTATAGCACATTCAACCACGCCTTTTTAATACTTTTAACCGAATGCATCACCTCTTCATACAAACATTCACTATTGACATTTTTAATTCCTACTTTAGCACACCCACATACTTCTCTTGCATTGCTAACAAATGTTTCTCTCATCTTTTTTCAGATTTGCTCAGTTTCATCTTGTTCACATTCAACTGACTTATTTGCAAGGGCCCTCACAACTTTTCCTTATAACCCTGTTCATTTAACTTTCCACTTATTATATTTCCTTTTTTTATTTAGTGATCATCCATGACCCTTTTACATGAAACAACATAATGATCTGATATTCCCATCCCCAACCCCTTCACTGATTTAACATCCATTACACACTTCAACATCTTTTTCACAAACACAAAATTTCTACCTACACCAACTCTCGGAAACTTGTGAATAGAATTGTGTTCAAAAAATGATTTACTTACACGCATACCTCTCTCTTCACAGAAATCAATTACCATCCTACAGTTCTCATTTTCTCCCACAAATCCAAAGGCACCCTATATCATCCTTCTTTCGATCACCTACCCAAACATTCAAATCACCCAACGCAACTGATCTGAAGCCCTCACTCTCCTCGATTGTTCCAGAAAGTCTCACTCTCCTCAACATCATCCTCAGATGCACCATGTGCTACAACCACAAATACCTTTAGCGTCTCAAACTTAAATTTAACAATTAAAATTCTGATACTCGCACACAAAATCCACCATAGTTCTATCCCTCAAATCACTCATCAGAATTTGTAATCACGAAGGCATAGGTTATAAGTTTAATTATAATTTCAACTTTCTCTTTCACTTGCTAAATATGCACTACATTACAGTCTCCATCATTAGTGACAGCAACTCCTCTAATAATATTGAAAATGTAGTGCCTGTTTTGAAGGATTTTCGCTCAAAAATCGATGAAAAATTTTCAAGCGTTTTAGAAGTTGTAACAAAATTTACTTCCGAATTCTGTTGATGAAGAAATGAGAGATCCGCTTGTCAGAATAAATGTGAAAAAAAAATTGCTATATTTCATTAATAAATTTTCAAGTCAATTAAAAAGCAAGTACGTGAGTCACAGAACCATATTTACTAATCTTAGCAAGTGATATACTAAACATTTATTAAAAATTTGAAGAATTTTGTAAATAAATTTGTTCTATAGTCTCAATGGATTGTTAAGGATTTTTTATCAACTTTCCCACTCACAAATATGCCTTCCAGAAAGATATTTCTGTAATCTGAAAAGGTTCAGAACATATTTTCTCAATTCTACAGTGGAGGAAAGACTAACAGAACTTTTTTTAATTAATGAGTATTCATCATAGCTACAAAATATAATTGGTGGAATTTATTAATTATTTTCTTAAGAAAGCAGCAGGAAGAATAATTTTTATTTAGATATAAAATAATACAATAATAATTTTTGTTGCTCTGAAATTGCTATCAAATATTTTTATATATTCAGTTTTATTCAAGTATATATATATATATATATATATATATATATATATATATATATATAATAATAGTATAATATATATAGTATATATATATATATATATATATATATATATATATATATATATAATATAGTATATATAGTATATATATATAATTATATATATATATGTCTTAATTGAATTTTAAATAAAACTTCTGGATTACGGCAATGCATAATATATATATATATTAATATATATATATATATTATCTATATATATATATATATATATATATATATAATCTATATATATATATTTATGATAAATATATTATAATATATATATATATATTAATATATATATATTATATATTTAACTACTTTACAATCTCCGCGACGAATAAAAGTCACCTTCATGTCCATCGTCTTAACTACTTCACCATCTCCGTGACCAATAAAAGTCACCTTCAAGTCTTTACTACTTCACCATCTCCGTGAACAAATAAAAGTCACTTTCAAGTCTTAACTACTTCCCCATCTCAGTGACCAATAAAAGTCACCTTCAAGTCCATCGTCTTAAGCACTTCACCATATTAGTGACCAATAAAAGTCACCTTCAAGGCCATCGTCTTAACTACTTCACCATCTCCGTGACCAATAAAAGTCACCTTCAAGTCCATCATCTTAACTACTTCACCATCTCCGTGACCAATAAGTTACCTTCAAGTCCATCGTCTTAACTACTTCACCATTTCCGTGACCAATAAAAGTCACCTTCAAGTGCAGCTTATAAGCAAGTGGATTCCCATTAGGACGAAATTACTATGTAAACTCGATTCTCGGACGCAATAGTGCCGGTTTCAACCCCAGAGGGAACATGTTTCTGTTTAAGGATAGATTCGAAATCTTCAGATAGAACGGAGGTTAAAACGATAATTACAGGGTTGAGAAGGATCCCCTTTTTCGGAACAGGCTGAATGAGCGCACGTTTCCAGCAGGGAGGGAAGGTAGAAGTAGATAGACAGAGACAAAATAGTTTAAAAAGATAAGGTGCAAGCTCGGAAGCACAAGTTTCCAGAAACACAGAGGAATACCATCTGGACAGTAGTACGCCTTCTTAGTGTTAAGCTCAGAGAGAGCGGAAATAACTTTTTCAGAAGAAATTACAATGTTGGGCATGAATGAGTTGGGGAGGTGGAGAAGGAGGAATAGCACCGGAATCGTCTAAGGTGGAATTAGAGGAAAATGTTTGAGAAAAGAGTTCAGCTTTAGAAGAAGGTAAAATAGAAGAAATTGTGACATCAGAAGATACTAGAAAGGGAATGAGGAAAAGGCAAAGTTAGAGTTAAGGGCAGGATCCAATTATTGCTCAGGAGCACCCCATTTTAGCCCCTACCTAAAAATAGACATAAAATTCTTAATTTTTAGACAATTTTGACGAAAAAAAGTAAAATGTAGCCATTTCTGACCATTAAAACGTCGTTTTCGAGTATTGGGGAATAGACCCATCTATGGATATTTCAAGTTTGAAGTCATTCTGAAAAAAATTGTAGTAGTTGATACGAAAAATGTAAAAACATAGATTTTCAAAAAATGAAAATTCTGAAAAAATGTCTACAGATACAGAAAAACACCTGAAACGACGTTTTTTTAGAGGTCAGAAAAGCTACAGTTTGTTTTTTTTATCATCAAGATTGTCTGAAAATTTAGAATTTTATGTTCAATTTTAGGTGGGAGCTAAAATGGGGTGCTGCTGAGCAATAACTGGACCCTGACTTTGTATTTTTTAAAAAATGGCTGAAAGGACGTGATAAAGAGGAACTAGAAAGATTATTGCATTTTCTAAGGAGAAAAGACTTTTAATGTCAAGGAGAACAGATTTTGCACGATTTCGAAATGAAAATAAATTGAGTGAGTTTCTCGAGCTTGAAAATGACGGTAATTCATGAAGGCAGCGCCCCCTGTGGCGAATAACACGAGAACAAACTGAGTTAAACCAAGGTTTGCAAGGTTTAGATGAAGGGAAAGAATAAGGAATGTACGCCTCATGTCAGAAATAATCACTTCGGTTATGCGTTCTGCATATTCTGAGGAGCCCCATCCCATCCCAAGGAAGAACTGAGGGACCCATTTCACAGAAGCACCGAGGGATCCATCTCACGGAAGCATCGAAGGACTCATCCCACGGAAGCACCGAGGGACCCATCCCATGGAAGCATCGAGGGACCCATCCCACGGAAGCATAGAGGGACCCATCCCAAGGAACCACCGAGGGACACATCTGTCGGAAGCACCGAGGGACCCATCAAACGGAAGCAGTAGTCATTCCATAGGAAATCAAAGAAATACTACCAGTTAGCAGTGCCAAAGTTCCAAAAACATTTCTTTGCCGTAGGATTGGGTCTTTCCTGCGGAAGACTGAAGGAGATAGAACAGGATCCAAAGATAACAAGGTGATCGGAGGTGGAACCCAATGGATTGAAGAGTTTAACAGAATAAGGAGTAGGGTTAGAGGTTAGGAAAAGGTTTAGAATGTTTAGTTCATCTCCAAGACGATCAAGATACGAGTGGGGAGTTGAACCAACGGCTCGAGGTTATTCTGAACAGTAGAAAAGTTCACCAGCTGTATCTGGAGAATTAGAGGAAAGACATTGGCGTTGGTGAACTTTTGAAATCACCAAGAATGATGATTTCAGAGAAACTTGAAGAAGAGAGAATATGCTCTAATTTGGAGCAGTTTAAGTAGTTGAAGAATTTAGAATAGTAAGTTTAGAAAGGAGACAGATATATTTAGAACAGATGTATTTAGTAGTAGATTGACAGGATAGCTTGAGCTATAAGGTAGAAAATTCGAAAGACTCTAGATCAGAGACACGAGAACACACAGCATCATTGTGCGCATAGTCACAACAAAAGATTTTGACTGAAAATTAAGGATAAAGATAGTGAGATGGAACAGAGTAGGGTTTCAGTTAAGAATAAGAGATGAGGTTTAGAAGAGGAGAGGTGATGTTCAACAGAGTGAAAATTAAAAAAACTGCGAAGATTGCAGAAATTTATGAAGAAACCCCTCCACCGGAGGTTGTCAACTCCCAAATGGTGATGAGCGGATGGGGGACTACCTATGGAAGTCGCCCCCCCTTAGCTTCTCCGAGGCTAATCGTGTGCTTGCCATTTTCATTATTTTTTTTCATTTAAGGAAAGTGTTGTTTGCAATAATGTTTTAAGGTGTGTGCCAAAGGAAAGCTTACTCAGTGTAAGAAGCAGAATAAGGATATGAACACAAAGGGAACGAAACATTGGACACTGAAGTACTTTGGGAAGTACCTCTAAACACTCCATAAATGCAAAGTGGGATGGTAATCTCCAGAAAATTGACAACATCAACGTAGCATTGACACCGCGGATGACAATTCTTCATTAAACCTGCCATCGATTCAAATCACAACCATAGAAAACATTTTAAATTCATTCACGTATTAACACTAAAATCCCGTTTTCTTTAATAAAGAAATTTTTTAGGGGGTCCTTTATTAATAATATATATATATATAATATATATAATTATATATATATAATATATATATATATATTATATATATATTATATATATATATATATATATATAATATATATATATATATATATATATATAATATATATAATAATATATATATATATATATATATATATATATATATATAATATATATATATACATGGGCGTAGGCAAGGGGTTCATTTAGGGGGGCAAAGGTTGAGTGATATATTATATATATATATATATATAATATATATATATATATCTATATTATATATTATATATATATATATATATAAATATATATATATATAATCTATTATAATATATAATATATATTATATATATATATATATATATATATATATATATATATATAAAATATATATATAATATATATATATAATATATATAATATATATAATATATATATATATATATATATATATATATATATATATATATATATATTATTATATCATATCACTTTGGCAACGCCAAATGCTATTGACACACTTGAGAGTTCTAGCGGAGAATACTGTCAGAAGATGCTAGCTGTTATAAAAGCACACAGCCTAGTTGACTCAAGCCAATATCACATAAACCTTGCCAAACGTACAAGTGACGCAGTTTTAAATACGTTAGTAATTAGTTAACTACTCCTTCATTATCTATCGATTGATGTACCTTTTTCAGTTTTTTACTAATTAACACTTAAAAACGTCGTCTGGCAAACATATAAGGTTCATATTTTTATTTCGCCAAGATTTGGGGGGGGGGGGGAAGTGGCCCCCCTCCCTGCCTACGCATATATATATATTATACTATATATATATATATATATTATAATATATATATATATATATATATATATATATATATATATTATATATATATATATATATATATATATATTATATATATATATATATATATATATATATATATATATATAATATATATATATATAATATATATATATATAATATATATATATAATATTATATATATATATATATATAATTAATATATATATAGTGTGTGTGTGATAAGAGGTTTAAACAATTATTTTGGCAATTGCCTTTTTTTTTCTTTAAATTCTCTCACTGTCTTACTCCGATATTAAGTCATGAATTTTTCTTAAGTTACAACAAATTATTTCCATAGTTTGCTTCTCCATATCGGGCTTCAAATTAATTATCTTATAGCTGCAAAAGTGATCACCACCGTCCTCTCCACAAACCTGCCATTTATTTTTGTAAATTTCAAAGAGAGCATGTAACTTCATGACATATTCACTAACTCGTTCTTTATTTGGTCTGTTAATAAACTTTTGTAAAAAGATGATTTTTGCATTATTAGGTTCTGAATGAAAACATTCTGGGAAAATGTTTTCAAAAATTTTACTCTTAGTGTCCAAAATTTTTTGTTCTGTATAATCAAGCCATTCAAAAAGGTTATCATATTGTTTAATGATTGATCTAGCATCGGTGAAATAGTAAGTTGGAAATGCTGTTTCAAATACACCGTTCGTTTTCCATTCTTTAATTTCTTCATCCGTTTTCCCAAACCACTCAAGAAGTTTATTGAGATGGGCAATAGTGAATTTAGAGAACACAAATGTTGACACAACTTCTGGAAAATTAAAAACTTTATGGAAGATTTCTTTCTTTAGATTACATACATCGTCAGGACAGTCAATCCAATTTATAAACTTATCTGCCATATCTAAACTTCCTCTTTTTAACACAAATTTATAAAAAAAATAAACTGCTTGTTTTTTTTTATTTTCCCTGCGAGTATTTTCATTAATACATAAGGTGTTTATATACATATCGGCCAATTTGAATTTATTTTTAAAAAGAAGATGACGAATATTTGATTCTCCCTGAAATCTCAGTATAATTTCTTTTTCTTCCAACGTTGCACTTTCTAATATTAATCGAAAATTGATCTCATCGTCAGGGGAAAAATTATTGGAGCTTGCTATCTTTCTCAACAGTTTATGTCGTAATATATTAAAACCAGTCAAGGAGGAGTCTAAACCTTCACATGCTTCCATGCTTATAGCAAATTTCTTATGTCCTGAATGACTTTTAATCCAAAACTCCCTCAGTAA
>JABUQX010014951.1:0-25000 GCA_015478945.1 Trachelipus rathkii
AAAGCTATGCTGTCTAGCAGAATTAAACAATCGTCTACGGTACGTAAAGAGAAATGCATCTTCCTGACGAGTCTCCTTGCATGGATGGAGATCATGCGGAGATTTATCCTCTCTTACAATATCAAGGACTTACTCCCTTCTCTCATGAAATTTGTAAGTAGAATGTCTCTTTAGTAGCTGCCCTCTGATCTTGATAAAAAAGTTAAGTAGAATTAAAATGTAAACTGAGGAGAGAGAAGAAAGGAGGAAGAGAGGAGGAGAGAAGAGTAGAGAGAGAAGAGAGAGAGAGAAAGGAGAGAGAGAGAGCGAGAGAGAAGAGAAGAGAGAGAGAGCTAAAATTTTATATTTTTCCTTGAGATAACCTATTTCAGCATTTAATCAACCCAAACATTTCCCTAGGGCAGTTATATTAATTTAACCCAAGTTAATTTAATTGGGAGTGTGACTACTAAACAGATAGATGAAAGAGAATTGTCAGGAGTGGGGTCCTACCCTGTATTCCCTGGAGACCATAGGAATTGCATGTATTTGTAATTAAATTTTTTAACTGAACTCTGGAAAACAGAAGCAAATATTCCCGGTTATGTATAAAAAGACCACAGTTGGCCATATTGAATATTTCGTTCTACATCGATTTAGTTGACTAAAAGAAAATTAGAAGTTCGCCATTTTTATTAGTTAATACGTTTATTTATTTCTATTAGTTTTGTTAATTTTTTTTTTATATTAGCTTCCATGCAAATTGGAAAAAAATTTAGTCATTAATATATAATAAATAATCACCGATAAATTTTTTCACGAAGTCTACTTATTTTATTATATTATATATTATATAATATATAAAATATTAATTAATAACTATATATAATATATATATAATGCCTATTATATCGATTTATATAATAATATATACCGTATATAATATACATCATATGGTATATTCTACTATCTATACATTATATTATAATTTATATAATATTTATTTATATTATATATTATATATTATAGTATTAGTATATAATTAGTAATCTGTCTAAAAGATCACAATTTACAATACATATTACATATATAGATGTCTGTATGTTTGTATGAAAATCCATAGAGGATAATAAGTGTAACCGACTCAACAAATAAATCCACAATTACGAGCCACCAAATGTTATTAACAAGAGTAATGCTAAAGGAAAAAACAACAAAAGAAAAACCGAAAATACATTTATGAGTCAAGGTTTGAATTTTCATTAAAAACTTATAATTCTATATATTTTAAAGACATAAGTAGATTGTGGTGTGGTTTCCATGCCGATTTTAACTGCTTTTCCTTAGTATCATAATCATTTTTCTTATTTACAAAAACCCAATGTTTTGTTTTTGATTGATTTATTATTATTACACCGGAACTAAATTAAATTAAGTTTGCCAGAGTCATTAGATGTATGCTTATATCTATAAAAATATATATATATATATATTATTACTATAAATATATATAATTATATTAAATATATATTATATATATTTATACCTTTGATATTACATCTATACTTAGACTACATTTGATAGACTCTAATATATAGACATAGCAATCAACCTATACTTATTACTCACCTACCCTATCTCTATATACTCCTTTCTTTACCTATATCTCATAAGATTTATTATAGTGTATTTATCGTATATACATTATATATATATATTCTTTACTTCTAGTACTATATATCTATTATATATCTTATTATATTATATTATACAATTATATATATATACTTACTACTACCATATATATTTATTATATATTATATGTATATTTATATTATATAATATCATTATACATATATTATTATAAATATATATATTATATATTATCTATATGATATATTATCTCTGACATGATATACCCTTAAAATATATATATATTATATATATATATATATATATTAACATAATATTTGAGAATTTTTAATCATATAATCTTTTTTTGAAAGCTTTTGATTAAATCGAAAAATAATATATAAAGCTTTTATACGTTTATATTATTAAAATTTATAATAAGTATATTATACTAATTATAATTATTTAATCTACTCCTCAGCAGCACTATATTCCCTCCTCCTTTATATAGTTATTACTATCGGCCCTATCACTCGCCTACTACCTACTACTGTCTATCCTAACTTCCACCTACTCCTCTATACCATATTGCTACACTCCTATATAGTACCCTACTATACATATCACTCTCACCTATCTCCACCCTTTATCATACTATACCTACACTGTCCGCCCCCTCCACCTACCGCTACACTACGCTATACCTATTAATCACCCCCCTGCTCCTATGTATATCTAATTCATATACCCCCCTCTACCCCATCCCATACCTACTACTCCCCCCCTATCCCCCCTGTATTAACTACTCTATCAAACCCCTCCTATCCCTTCTTCTCCGCGCCCCCTACCCGTACTATACCTACTATTCGTACCTAATCCCTATACTACTACTCCATACTATAGTATGTTCCTACTATAACTTCAACTTTCCCATATCCTCTCCGTTCTGACGCGTACTCACCTCACCATTACCTATATATGAGCTATATATCATAGCGGGGGTCTCCCAGTATCAAGTAATGATTGCTACATGTACTTCAACGTCTACACCTTTCTTGGCCATACCTTATAATTGTACACCTGTTACTGAGTTCTAAACCCATTACCTGGTGTACCTCTGTCTGCCCTGCACACTTGTGTTTTGCTAACTGGTACTCCTGTGTTGGTACTTGCAAGATCTTTTGGATCTTCTCTCATTGCAACACTTTTTTATTTTCTTCCTAGTATTGATATTTTTATCAATGTATTCTAACATTAAATTTACAACTTATCGACATTCATGTCCCTCTATTCTATGTATATAGCTATCATATATAATATATCCTATCGCCCTCCCTCACCCTACTTTATATCATATCTCTATAACTATCTATACCCTCGTCCTACCCACCCCCACAATCCTCTCTATCCTAGCGCCGCCCTACTATCCATTATATACTCCCTATTATACTATTACCCTACTACTCCCCATACCCCTCTATCACATACATCATCACCCTCATCAGTCATCCACCCTTTTTTCCAAGACGGGCCTAACGTGCGCGTAATGGTACGAAACAGCCGACATACCCAGTAGTGAGAAGAATATGACACAGTGCCGAAATACGGGATAAAGTCGCCTTACCGCCCCGCTCGCTTATACGTACTTCGTCGCTGCGAACTCGCCGCACAGAACATCCACCTTACGAGGCTTACGGGGACCACTTCACGACGGACCGCACTGACTGGGCATGTTCACCGCAATCCGTCGGCTGCTCATTCCTTGGCCACAGGTGGGCCACAACGGTACACCCACAAACACCCCTGCCATTTATCCCTATATGCACTTTTTCCTCGCTGCCACTCTTCAACCTCCCTCCAGACCCTCCCCTTTGCCGACCCCTCTCCATACCCCCCTTTACTACAATCTCGGTCTACCCAGCCATCCGATTCCGCACCACGCTCGGCCACCCAAGGCACGCTTATATATTCCCATACCAACCGACCCTTCTATCCATTCTTTCCCCCATGGAACGAACCATCTCATCTTACTTTCACCTTATTCTCGCCTTTTACCTCCTTTCTTTCTACACACCTCCTCCTCGTCTTCGTGTATTTCTGATTTTATCCACTTTCTTCTCCAACCGTACGACCCGCCCCTACACCGTCCTCATCTGAAACCATTGTCTTCTGATCTATACATCGGTTATTCCAGCGACCCATAGCTCACCACCCTACTCCATTCTACACACGTACCCACACTTCATCCCCGCCCCAAGACCACTACGCAATCCCGAGACTTCCGTCTCCTGTCTCACACTCCCAAAGGACCTTTATGCACCGCACCCTCCATTCCCTGCAATCACCATAAACCCCCTACACACCGCCACTCATCCGCTTCACCAATTTGCGCTACAACTACTTATATACATCATCACACACCCTCACCACACACCGTCCCTCTGCTCCAGCCTGATCAATTTAGCCTATAACACTTCCAACACAGCGTTCTCGACATCACCTCCGTCTTCACAACTAACACTTACATCCTTAGTCCCGCCTCCCGCTTACTTTTCCCAAATCCCGCCATCACTTTTCCACCTTACAACACTATCCTTTCACCAATCACATTACACTCTCACGATTAACTAAACGCACTATTACCTATTTAGGCTTATCATACCACTTCATCACAACATATCAATAAATACTCTCGACTATACACTATCTCTATATTATACTCTACTTCTACTATATATATTTACCACTACCCCTAATCATCCTATTAGACGCACCGCGACGAGACCCGCACGAGAGACCCGACGAGACGAGCAGCACCCGACGACCGAGCCAGGCGACTGCGACGCGAGTAAGAGGGCCAGACGATAGCCGCAGCCCGGACACCACAGACGCCCCCGACCCGACAGAGCAGAGGAGAGCAATCCTGTGCGGCTGCATCTCACTGGTATGGTCTGGGAGCCGCATTCATCACCAAAACAGGCCCGTTTCATTGCCGCGCGCGTATATATCTACAGACGCGCTTGGAGGAGGTCTATATTTAGTACTCCTTCTCTCAGTAGGTTAAGCGGACACCACCTCGTACCCACTCGTACCAGCCGTAACCTACTACGAGGTACAATTGTTTCCTTGACAGTGTCTGTAGGGAGCGATATATGTCTGACTATTCCGGAGACGCTGACACAACGCAGATGGCGTGAACTGCACGCTTCGCCACATGACTCTCGCGACACAGCAAATCAAGGTCAGTCTTAGCACTCAGGCCTACCGCCCGGATGGTGATCCAACCATCTGTAACTTAAACAACCAAATGGGTTGGGATGGATGCGACCCGGGAGGCAGTACGCAACTAATAATCCGCTGCTACCCATCTGTCTCCGCGACTCTCTTACGCACTTGTACGTCCCCACCGCCGTCATCCAACTTCAGGATTAATAGCGGGCACTCTATGCACGCGCACTCTCGCCACGACTCATGCGCGGCTTACGGTCCCGTCAGAGCCTCCTCCCATACAACTCACCAACGTAGTCCTCACATCAAGCTGACGGTCTAGTGTCGACGTTCCAGAGCAGAAATGCTCGAAATTATTTTAATTTCAATACCACAGAGAGTGAGACAGGGCGTAGTCACCCGCCCCCCGCCCCCACCTGTCCCCCGGTGTGATGCCCCTGTATACCTCCTCGGTGAATAAATACTGATAAGGATATGTATGAAGCCCATGACTCTACGGCTCGCGTTGACAAGGGCATAGATTACGCAATGATGGGAACTCGGCACTCGAGGTGGCAGTATCTACAAACTATTTTTTAGGTGATTTGGTTTGTGTGGGAGGATCTGAGGGAGTTTGAGGAATAGTAGAGAGATTTGGTAGGGTGTATAAGAAAGGGTTTGAAAGTAAAAGTAGATAGGTAAGGGTTATGGTTGTGAATGGCCCGACTTGCGAGTTTGCTTAGAATGGCGTCGAGCCCAGACTGGAAATACAGTGTCCCCCTGCATTGCTCTTTACGATCACCTGCCCTGCTTGGCATCGAAAATGGCGCGGATGCTCTGAGTGTAGTAGGCGAATTCGGAGTCGCACCTCAGTCCGGCCGGTCGGGCTTAAGATGCCGTTGCGTGGGGTTCACCGCTGTTGATCGTCAGCTCCCCGCCGCGCAGGATCTGCTTGGGGCCTTCTGGCTTGTCATGTAGTGGGCTCACGTGTCAGGCATCAGAGCGCATACGTAGTTCCTACAATCTCAATTGTTTTACCAGACTGGACCTCGTAGTGCCGTGACTAGGTCCAACCGAAAACCTTACTATAAATGAGAATGAAGTCATTCAAGTGTTGTATTCGGTGTCGAGCCATTGCGCGTTAACCTGAGGAACATATGGAAGCGTCTTATCTCTAGATGGTTAGTCCCACTGCTGGTACCCGGCATCGCTCCCACCCGTCCCCCCCCCCGGTCCGGTTAAACCCGATGGGTAGTGAGTGTCGGGCTGGGCATCGACGGCCCCGGAGACTAAGAACCACCTGGAGCACTCCCTAGACACAGAATGCCTGGAAGCACGCGCAACAGGTGCCATTTGGCAGGGCACGGGTAGGAACAAACGTGCAAACCCAGGACGTATATGGTCAGTTTTGTGAAGATTGGATCTGGTTCGCCTCGTCTGGGCAACCAACTCGGGAGCTCTGCATTCGCGGGTCTCCTCGCGCTCCCCTGCGACGACCTAGGCCGTGGGATTACTTTTCGGACTAGGTTAAGGTTCCTCACCTGCTTGCTAACCTAACCGCGGAACCAGGTCAGTAGGTTGCGTACTTTTCCCTCCTCTCTCCGCTTATCTCCTTCATCTATTCATTTTTGTTTCATGTATACGGTACGACATGCCATAACACTTTCCGGAATAAAGAAGGGCTGGTCATGTATTGACTCCCCATGCTCAATGCGCTGCTCGCTCCCCTGACGTACTGTATACCCTTTCCCTATCTAAATCGGGTACTGCCTACTACTTTCATACACGCCTTCTTGAGTCTCTCCTCCTCCCCCTACTCTATTATACTATACCACTTTAGCCCTCTCCACCCATAACCCTCTCTATACCCTCGCTACCGACCCTCGCCCTGTCCCCCGCCTATACTATCTGGCGCCTCACAACCGTTCTCTCCTCCAACGTACATGGCCTGCACCCTGCCTTCTACCTCCGGTACCATTCCACCCAACCCTCGTACCTTGTGCCCTTGCCACACGTAATGTGTCTACGCGCCCTACCTCCCTCCGCCTCAGTCCTCACCCTCGCACATTGAAACTCTCTGTACATCTCACTGTACCGTACTCTTGTCTCGTCCGAAAAACTGTATTGAACAACCCGTCACCCCCTCCCCACTGTACTCCTCCTACCTGGCTCTCTTGCCCTTACTCACCATGCTCCGTACCTTTCAAATCTATGATATGCTATATACCCCCCCCCTATCACACCTAGCCACCTCCAACCCCTCTCACTACCTCTATGCCACACCCTTACCCCTCCATATGCCCCCTATTGCCTAATGTGCCCATATCACTAATCCATCATCGTCCTCACTATATTTATAGATATACTAACTATTATTGATTATAAGATAAATATTATATAATATCCGGTATACACACTCCGCCTATCGTATATATTCATACTATACTATCACTTCTTATAATTATACATATACCACAATATCACTATCACCCTATCCACTCAACTCTCTTACTCATCACCTACCTGTCGCCGCCACCCCTCAATAACTACCTAGCCTCTACCTCTACCGTACTACGCGGGGCCTATCACCATATATACACACATACCTATACCGCTATCCTCACCCTTCCAGCCCCCACCTTACTTCACTCAACTACCTACTCTGTACACTACTCCACCTCCCTATCATACTACTATTTAACCACACAACCATCACACACCCTTAACCTCTACACACAACCATACAACTCTTCTAGACACGCTGTTGCTTACTTTTATTATCTTACCCGTCCCATTCTACAATCCCTATCCTAACTTGGAAACGATAAACTCATGCGAAATCAAACTGCTTATCACTCTCTCCTTTTCACTCATGCTTCTCTTCCAACTTTTATAACCAACACCATTGTATTTTAAACTCGATCCATTAACACCCACACCTTTCTCTCCCACTTTTTCCCACCCCACCTTTATTATCTTACAGACACCCCATAATCTACTCTCCATTTAACTAACCTTCTCTCTCCTCAAACCCGAAACAAGCCTACTGTATGGGCTACGTCTCTCTTCAAAGCCTTGGCTACTCAGTTCTTCATCGTACCCGAATCATTCCCCACAGCCTCTTGCACACACTTCCATCCCGATCCACCCAATTCATGTCACTTATCCCCACGCACGCCCCTCACCCCCCCCACATCACGAACCCTATTAATACCCTGGCGTGTGATGAATAGCGCGTTTCGCTTCCCATTCCTGGCCTCCAACCCCACACCAACCTTATTAGATCTTCCCCTTACACTCACCTCCGCCAACTCAACAATGCATCTTCCCACGCCAGCTCACCCCACCTTTCCCCTTCACTCTGTCCCTTCCGTACAAACCTCCTTCCTTTCGCCTGACCTCCCAATGACTGTGTCTCCTACAACAAATACAATTCTCGGTTTCAGGAAACCTAATGAACCCCAACTCTATACATTGATTCTTTTCCACCCTCTTAACATCAGCTATTCAGAACCCCTGGGGGTTCACGAAGCCTATAAGAAATCTTTTCTAATTCTTCAACTGAATCATTGTTTCCTCACCTTATAAACTTTCCTACCCGTATTAATATTATAAATTCTGCCTTGTAAAGCTAAAACACTTTCTTTACACCCATTCATATTGAACCTGTTAATCTAATGCTTCTGAGCTCCTTCATCGACTATTTTTAGGCATAGGATTCTCGGCATCCTACCCTTGAACTCATCCTCAAATCTATACACTTTTGAGTCTTGCTAATAGTCTTCCTTTAAAGCCCTCCATTATTCCTTAGCACACTGGCGATCTCAACAACCACAGAGCATTCCGACATGTGTTTCTCACTCCCTCGATGATTGCAACAAACTATACGATAGGAAGTACTACCGATTTCTCATAAGTAAAAACCGTCATCAAATGCTGTCAGCAATGAAGATAATCCAAAGCTCATCCTCCCAATTCTCCTACCGCAGTAATCCACGTACACTCCCATACCCCTTTACATGACACCATCCATCATTGCGCAGTCGCACACACTACACTACGAAATTTTACAGACTCCTTTATCATGCATAAGTACTAAAATTTCAGGCATACAAAAACGACTTCCATAGCCCAATTTAGCACCCTATGGACCGACCGAGACATTCACTTCACACCTCTGTTTTTCCTTTAGTCCCAAAACAACCCTATTCCTTGATTCTATATCTTTCCGTCTCAATTATCTTTATTCATTTTCTTATTCTCATTTGACCTTCCCCCAAGACATGCATCTGAAAGAGGACGATTCCAGGTCGAGCTTATGCCTTTATTTATTGTGAAGGATTCTACATTTTGTTACTTCATTTTTCGATCTATCCTTCTTGACCTCTGCTCCCCTCCCACCCAAACAATTTTAACTCTCAAGGTTCCCGACAACATACATATCTATACTATATTTCTATATATCTCTAGTTCGTCTAAATTATACTGACTTCCATTATCTATATACGTACATTATCATACTTATATGCGATAATAATTATATTATATACAAAATATATACAAATGGTATTTATGATATATGTCTTTCCCCTCTTTTTCCACACTCACTCGCCCACTCTACCTATATCACATTTTCTTTTCCACCTCTTCCCAAAATGGGCATGAAGAAGAAAGAGACTCCCGACGGAAACCCAAGGACAATGCCTATTCCCACAAACGTCGCATGCCCCCACCCGCTGATTTCCATCAAACCCTCCCCTCCCCACCCCCCACCCCTCCCCCCGCCTATCCTCCTCACACACCAATCCCAATCACCCGCCATCCGTCCAAGGCCCCCCTATTCCTAGCTTGTTCAATAAGATGTGATTATAATCGTGAACATAAAAGCCACCTCCTGTTTCATCATCGTTCCTAGGCCGGATATACAGGGAGGTCAACGTCTCGTTGCGTGATAGACCGTCATAATCAAGGAAACTTGATCAGTGGATCGGGACCCAAGAATTGCCTATTTGACACAAATGGTACAGCTTGAACTGCCATCCCGACGCCCTATACCTTAATCTTTTCTGAAATCTTCTCTGAACTCTAGCTTCCGATCTGGAACATCGTCCTCTCCCGTTGTAGTCAACGCGTCATGCTAGGACGCGCTCAAATTTAGCTGTACCCGTTCCAACCACCTCTTCTACTCACTTTCCCGAAGAGCGTCTTCCACCCTACAACTGAGTATTCCCACGCGAATCATCAGTAGATTGTACCGACCAAGTGTTCGGGCACCAAGAAACAGTGTCGACCTGTCTTACCCATGGGTCTAAGAGACGATTTGCTCGGAGCCTTTAAATGAACATTGAGTAAAATTTCTTCATGTCTTGTACACCCACTACACGTAACGAACTTTCTGTGGCGACCCCGACCCTCCTGCCATCCGCTCCTATATTATCAGACTCTTAGTACCCTGCAGATTACGCCTCAATGGTCCACATGGCTTGAAGATGTATGGATTACTGCATACTAATAGCCGAATGTATCATAACAACCACACGCATCCGCAGAGTGACAACTGATTATTGAACCTACCCGTATTTGAAACTCGTTCAGACCCAGGACTGTAGGAGTGGTACTCCTTATAAGAAACAACCTAAAACGGAACGACAACCACATGTGGTTCTAATTGCCCACCCCCGGCCCATATTACGCGCCTTAGCTCTACCAGGTTACCCCGAACAAACACTACTATTCCACTCCAACCAAGCGCCTAATAACCATTAGCTTTGTTTCCCACCAAATCAGTGTCCGGTCTTCGACTGTCGAAGATCACTATCTCGACCTCGGTACAAACTGATAAGCTCACCCACAACAGCTCCTTTCCTGAGTACATCTACATCTTGATTCCGACAACAACGAAGACACCAACTACCCTCTTTATGTTCTGCGAGATTGCGGCGTCTTTGACAAATCTTCCATCATTCACCCAACCAAACTGCGGCAAAATGCGCTAAGATCATTACATTCACCCACCACTCATCTCAACTACTACTTATACTCCCTCCCTCCATACTACCTAATCACCTTCATATTCCTCTATATACTTACACTTACCTATATACCATTATCTTACCTGTTATATACGCCTCCAAGCCCTTAATATAATATATTTCATTCTTAGTTATACTACCTTACATAGCTCTACCCCACACGTATATAACTCAGATCCTCGCAAAATCATCCTACACACTACTCTTCACGAACCTTATATCATATCTTCATACTATACATTCTCACTCACGGACTTAGTCACCTCACTCACATATCTAAATACCTATATACCTACTATACTACTATCGTATGTATCACGTTCATATCTATTTCCACCGTACTCAGCACTCCACCCCCCTCAGCTCATGACATTTATTGGAGGGCCACACATATAACTTCTGTACATCATTGCTAAATGTCGGTACATCCCTATACCATATATTATATATAACCTACTCTAATATACTGTCTAATTATATTATATTCCATAGATATAAGTACTTCTATAGTTCTATCTACTCCACCCTCAACTATGATCTTTATGATCATATCATTGTAACCATACCACCTTTGTCCCCGGCTTGAGCGGCACAGCCACGCGCCACCCCGCGTCTAGTGGTGCGTTACCAGGTACTCCTCTGTCACACGCCCCCATCCCAAACATCATTCCGATTATCCCAGAGTCCCGCGCCTCGCGGCCCACCCTCCCACCCCCCCTCGTATCCCTCGCCCATACCCTACCATCTTCTTTTCCGCAATCCCTCCTCCCCATCATCTCGGCTCATCTATTCCTCCCCAGCCACCTCTTCTTGGGTTCCCCCTTCTCTCTGGGTCCCTATCCCCGCTCCGTCCCCACTCTTCTCCACTCTCTGTCTCCTCACTCCAAAATGCCCTACCTCTTACCTTCCTTACTTCGCTCTTCACGACCTCCGTCAACCTCAACGGTCCTCCCTCAACCCACTTTACTTTCCGTCATCCTCTCCTTGCTCGCACCAAACCCGCTTCACCCCTTCCTCTAAAACTATTCAACATTTCCTGGACTAGTTCAACCCACTGTCAAACCCATCAGCGTGCTCACGGACTTTTTTCAACATACTTCTCTTGCTGTACTGTCCATGAATCCCCCCTTTCAATTTTTTCTCTCAGACTACTCACAGCCTATTTCCTCACCCTGTATTCTATGTTCTTCTCCTCCTTTCATTCCCTCCCCTTAACCTCAACTCTCCCGTTACTATCTCAACATCCTTTATTCTTCACAATCTAACCCCTCTCTAACCGCTCACCCGTCACCCCTCCAGCCTCTCCTCTCTCCTCAACACGACCACCTCTTACCTTACTGGATTATTTTTAACTTTGTACACACACTTCTCTTCAAAATCTCACCAATACCTCAGACTTCGCGCTTCTTCGCCACTTAGGGCCGGGTAATCCGCACAGTATACATGTTCCTTCCCATTCTATTCATTCACCATTCATCAATTCCACCCCCCTCCCTCCATCACCATTACAACATATCTCTTCCATTAAACAACTTGAGAAAAGAGAGGGGCCTGTTTAAACACCTGCTCATCCCCACACCCGTCAAAATTCACTCTCCCCCCCTACCACCTACACACACTCTCACAACATTCTACGGATTCCTATACCAAAGCCCTCGCACCTACGCTTTCCCTAAAATTACTCCCACCCATTTCTCAACGCCTCCAGTTACCCTATTCACTCTATATATGTTTCGCTAATCTAAAACCTCCTAATCATTCCCTCCTCTCAACTTTGTCCAAGCTGCTTTGTGTACCCACTGGTCCCACTTCCTCCCTCTCCTCCTTTTCTCCCATCTCCCCTCCGTTAAGCCTCTTACTCTCTCAATCCCGTTTTCTTCCGTACACTCCCTCCCTGTTTACGGCCCATATACCTCTGATGTCATCTTCCACATCCATCCCGTATCTTCCCTTACTACGGGAACCAACATCCTCCCTCCCCATCCCTGGTCCCCTCCACCACTCCCCACATCATGTTATATATCTATGCCCAGCAATCTCCTCACTACCTCCCCTTCTTGCCAACTTCTCCATTAACCATCCCAGACCCCTCGCGGACCTTCCATTTTTTCTTATTAACCGGCCATAATAGTTCTCACCTCATTTCGTATTGTCCCTCCTCCCTCCTACACTTCCACTTTACCCATCACCATCACTTTTGCATTTATCATCCAGTAACCCACACCTCCCCACTCGTCCCCCTAACACTACTCCACACTTTACTACTCGTTATTGTATATCACCATTAATTCCTCATATCACTTCCATTTATCTTACTTCTTTTATTTAACTCCTTTCACCAGACACCATCGTAACAACTGCTTCTCAATTTTTCCGTACTTTCACTACCCACTCATATTTTTGATTTCCCCTCCCGCTCCTACCCCCCCCCGCTGCCCCCGATCCCCCCCCCACCCCCGCCCCCCCGCCCCCCCCCGAAGGTCCGCACGCTCTCGCCCCCCCCCCTCCCCACCATTTCCTCGACCCAATCACCGCTGATTTCGCACTCATACAACGCTTATTGCCTTACATCTCCTATGTTCTACAGATATATTCTGGTACTTTAACCTGGTTATTTAGGTGGCATTTGGCCACATTATGCACCACGGACTAAGTCTTTGCCGTTCAGCACGATTAAAGCAAAAATTATTTACATAACTTCCTCGCATACTGCACAAGTCATGCCTGCTTAATCCAATGTTCATTGACATCACACCGCTCACCCCCGACCACCTTCAAAGCTTCTCAACCTGTCCACTTCACTCTCACTAACTACTTACACCTACTATTCTAACTCGCAATTTTACCTTTACAACGTTTTATTCACTTTTCTCCACCTCACTCCCAGTCATCTCACCTCTATTGCATATAACTCGTACTCCCGTGTATTCTCACCTACACGCACCCATAACACACCGCCTGTACTTATAATCTATTACTACTCCCCTCTTCCACACTTTAGCACACAATCTACGTCATCCGTCTTCGGTTATCACTCTCCTGATATAGTTCTGCTTATCTTTTCTTGTGAACACGTATCTTCTCACAAAGTTTTCTTCATTCTGAAAACAGCATAAACTATTCTGCTTTCTACATTATAGCTTCCTCTCTTAAAACACCAAACTCGGTCCTACTTTTCTTCGTCTACTCCCACCTACCTGCATTAACATTCATGAACAATATTTAGATTTCACACCACAGACACCTTTCCACACCGTCCATTCCATTCTCAACAAAAACTTTTCTGTCTCCTATATCTATAGTCTCCATTCAATGGTGAACTACAGGCAACAAAATAACACGAACTTCACCACAACCACGATTTAACCTTTCAAACCCATTATCCTAGACACTAAATGGTTAAACACAATCTATGTACAATATTTTCTCTCTAACTACTCCATACTCCATCATGATATAGCTCTCAACACAGCACGATAACCATAACACTGCTGCTTTCGACATAAACCTCTCTCTTATTCCACTTGTTCCTCGCTTATCACACGCACTTACCTCTTACGCTCCGTTTTCAACATTACTTTGTCCTACGACCATTGATTTATTAATCTCCCTTCTAAAACCTATGCCAACTCGATTTCCTTTTGAATATTTTCCTTTTCCACTATTTTGCATATAAACAACTAATAATATGACCATACACATTCTTCATATTATCGAAAAACTTCAGTACATGCGAAGCTAGGTTGCTTAATTCTTTAGTGTGTCAGTAGCTGCTCAGCATTGCCCTCGCTACATTAATTCCTAGAGTTAGCATGACTAACATCATCCGTCACAAATTGCTTCTATTGAAACAATTCCTGGTCGCTTGTTAATTTGAAGATCCAAACGCAGAACACATAAAACCACATCAAAACTAAATAAGAAATTAAAACCACTATCCGTTAGCATTTTTCAACCGCCTGGACTACCTATCGCAATTTGTTTACTTCAAGCTGTTCGCCTGACTTTCTAAGGTACCATGATGTAGCATTAGACATCTGCCATACTCTCCTATTATATCATTACTTTTTACCTATAGCGTATACTATGGGGCTACCTATATCTATACTGCATATCACTACCTCCTTATGACCTACTATTACCTAGTCTACTCCTATTAGCCCTTAGCCTACTACTCTCCACCCTATATCCCTTAATACTTTCTATTATATATATATATACCCCTCTCCGCTGTACTCTACTTACTTACTCATCCTATACTTATCTATACCCAGCCCTTACTACCCTACTTACGTATCTCATATTTACTCTATCCTACTTACTTCCTATACCCTACTACTCTATACCAGTCTAGTATATACCGCCACTAGTACTTATTCGTACCATATCTCTTACTATACTATATATTTATACTATCTAGCTATAATATCGTGTATATATCTAACTCCGGCACCGTTTTAATGCCATCACCCCGTAATCTTCTGCTTACCCTCTTTCATTTTTGGGCTGTAAAGCTGCGTTTTGCGTTTCTACCTCTCCTGCTCTATCTACTCTCGGAGGGCTATACGTGTGTACTCCGCTCCGTCATGGGAACTAATGGCGTAATAAGAGAACCAACACGTTACCGCAAATCTTTCGACGTAGTTCTTGCCCAGAGAACACGATGGCAACATCCCACCAACCACTAACGACAACAGCACCCTATGCTGTAAGTCGTGCTCTGGTCAGCTTGTCACCCCATGGCAAACAATCGACCGCGGACGGGCGGCCATGCTACGCGAGTCTCACCTATTGTCCGGAAGAGTCATTCTCCAGACGTCACCAGGTCGGCCTCTCACCTCCGGGCTCAACACCATCGACCCGTACGTCCGCATCCTCGTCTGATCAGGGAGACCGCAACGTCAGACGCATGGTCAGGGTCGCCCGAGGCGACAGTCGTAGGAGATGACAGATTACCTCCGTCTGGCAAGTGCTTTGTGTGGTTTGCAGCAAGCCTGCAGCTACAAACGGCTCGTGATGTCAGACATGAGTTCATTTCCGAGCGTAGAGAAGACGACAGAAAGAACGTGGAGTACGTATTACAAGGTTTTGCCTCGGCCCTTCCCAGATATGGAGATCGCGAGTATGGCGATTTATTTCACAAGGTATGGAGGTGGAATCACAGAATGGTCGAGGTTCACACTGCTTGACAGATGGAGCGGAATTTGGAGAGTTGAGTGAGCATTTCTGCTTGCATATTCCCGGTTTCCTGTTTGGAGTACTCTGTGTGTTGTGGGCAAGCATTTGTTTGGGTGCTTCACGGCATTGCATATCGTTAGGCAGTGGAACAATAAAAATTTTCTTTAATTTCGCTATTTTCTTTTTCCTTTTCTTCTAATTTTAAGTCTAATTTCTCATGTTTGTCTTTTAATGAAATATTTTCATCAGTAAGATATTTATTTTCTTTTTTAATTAAATTTAGATTCTCTTCTAGGCATTTTATTTTTTCTTTTAAATCTTGATGAAAGTTTTTTTCTCTTTCATGGCTTTCCCTAAGAGTGAAATGTTTTGACTCTTGCTTCTTTAAATGTTTATCAATTTCAGAAATAATTTTATTTTCTATCTTTTCCTTAATGTATTCTATGTCTTTTTTCATAAACTCTTCATTTACACTTATTTCTTTTAATGATTTTTCACTTCTATAAATATTACAAATTATTGATTCATTCTGCAATTTAAGATCCATGAAATCTTTTCTTGTTTTTTCTATTATTGCCTCTACGAGAGTCTCATTATTTAACTGCTTAATTTTTATGATTGCCAAATCGAGCACAGAATTACCGCAAAAAATTCTTTGTTCAATTTCGCTTAATTGTTTTGAGAGAGTACGAAAATGTTCCTTGATATTATCAGTATTTTTGCCTTTTATATTTTCTGAAATTTCTTTATTATTTGTAAGAAACATGATCTGATTATCTTTTATGATTTTCTCAAGAGGTTTAAAAGCTTCCACGAAGGCAATGCTTAGATTTTCTATGAATGATTTTAAATCAATTTCGATTTTATTATTTATAGAAAATATAATTTCTTTTACATCCTGATTAGTCGTAGATAAAAATGTTTCCATAATGTTTTTAAGACTTATTATATTTTCTTTTTCATAGTTGTTCAATTTAAAACGTAACCAACATATGTCTTCCTTTAAAGTTTCTATAAAATTTTCAATATTGTTATGGTTGTTTTTTTCCGAATCATATTGGAGAGGGATTTCAATTATTTTTTCCTCCATATTATCAAACTTTTCCTCTAGCAAGACTTTATTTTCCTGTTTATATTTATTGCTTTTTAGTTGCATATCACAATCCGTCTTTACAGATTGCTTTACTTCCTCTGAAGTTTTGAGCGTATTTTGAAAAATTGCATTATTAATATTGTAAAAGTTCTGTAACAGTTTAAAAAGCTCATCAAGACTGATTAATTTAGTTTCAATACTATAAAAGAGTTTGACATGATCTTTACTTTTATCTGCATTAATATACGTAACTACGGTTTGAATTTGTTCAGTTTTCGGAGGTACATTTTCAAGTAAAAGGTATAGCTTTTTCAGTCCCTCCGGAATATTTTGGTCAATAACTTTTAAAACGGAATTATTTAAGGTGGACCTTTCCTCAAAATAATGTTCATTGTCTTCATTTAAGGTCTCAATGTTTTCTCGTACTTTATCACTCAAATTATCCTTCTTTATTCTAATGGCCTTAATTAAATCTTTCAAATTATCTTCTTTTTCAATATCTTCGCATTTAATCTCTGTCTGGGTACATATTTCAGTAAAAGTCACTACAGAACTTAGGAAATTACTTAAAAATGAGTACTCTACTGACGTTTGCGTTGAACTATTTTGGATGTTATGCTCTATTTGGGAATTTTCAAATTTTCTTAACAGGTTTGACTTAAAAGTTTGGGAATATTTATCAACAATGTTTTTGCTCGAATCGCAAAAACACGAATTATCTGTCTGACAGTGAATCGTAGAAAAAACTTTTTGACTTGGAATTTCATATTCTTCAGGAATTTGACTGCATATATCTGAGGACAAGTAATCTGTTTGTGTATTAGCACATACATGGATAGGAATTCCAAATTCTGCAGGAGTTTGAGTGCATATATCTGTGGAAAAGAAATATTTCTGTGAATTATCAAACAACTTTCTAGAAACTGCATAATCTGTAGAAGTTTGAATGTTTTTATTTGAGGAAGTGTAATCTGTTTGTGTTTTAACACAGCATCTGGGCGTGTTCTTGCATTTATTTTCAAGTTTATTTTCATATGTAACAGATGTTTGGGTGTCTCTTGAGTGCAAACTAAAGTAGCTTGCATATGTTTGTGAGATTTTATTTTCAAATTTACTTGCAAAAGATAAACTAGTGCTTTTATTCTCTGCTTGATTAAATAAAAAAGAGTCAGCACATTTACATAGACGATTGTTCGTTTCATCATACGAGTGAAAACTAGCTTCAAACTCTGGGATCAGATTTATCTGAATACATTTATTATCCATTGAAAATAAATGTGGTAAGGTAAAATCTTCCATGGTTTTAATTTTTGAAGGAGTTTTTATATAACGTATAAGGTAAAGAAATACAATTTAGAACAAATGGATTTTATAATAAATTATAATAATGAGAATACCAGATGTACACGTTGACAAAATATACTATAAAGTCAAAGTGACTATAAAATATTGCAAAAGGGTATATAAGTGAGTTTACATCAATAAAAGGAAATTGATCTAATTAGAGCAAACATTCAGTATCTAAGTATAAGCAAATTAAGAGTATTATATAGTGAGTATAAAGGAAGTTTTAGATATAATATATGTAGTAAACTAAAGAAAATATGTCCTTAATACATTATTTTAGTATTATTATCAATACTACAGTCATTTCATTTATGGAAATTTATTCAGAAGAGAGATATAGTCATGAGCAGACCCTAAGGTCCTAATCCAGTGAATGATGTGTACAAGATAAGATAGTGGTCATGATATATTACTCACATAATATATACCTGCCAGCTCTATCGTACATGCGACTCTTACAGACACACCACAAAAATAGATCGAGCAGAATGCACAAATAAACTCTATGAGTAAACTATTAAATCCTCTTTCAATAATTTAATATGAGTATATAAAAGTACATGAGCTATCACCCTATTAGTCTTATTATATCTATAGTAAAATCTAGTATTGAGGACACAAAATTCAGATACTTTGGCATATATGTATTGATATAATTATATATAGACTAGTTGCTCATAATAATACTAAAGTATAAGCAGCATAATAATTGCAAGTGAACTCATCACTATAGATTAAGTAAATTATAAATAATAAGTAATTACAAATAAAGCATATTAACACCTGCAACATATATTTTGGAATGTTGAGAAACTGTAATCAAGAAATGATGGTTCAAAGAAAATTAGTCTATCATCTATTCATATAATAAGTAAATACTAAAGGAATTGAGTGATAATTGGAATAATTGGCAATGTCAGTGTCAATACACCTATTAAAATCGAGATTAATGTCTACATACATGAATTGAAGCCAGGGAGAGTTTTCACTTCACAGATAGATCATCTATAGGCAGCTCTTCTATATATTACTAGCTAACTAAGCATAACTAATAGACCTAGATATTATGAGCTAATTTTGCTGTTTAATTTAATCTTATTGTCACCAGATTAAGTTGATATAGACAATATCCTATCATAATATGAAAGTAATATGTTACAATAAATAAAGTTGAAATGATATTGAAAGAGATACTTAATAAGAATAATATTTGTGGATTATAGTTTATAAATTTTATATAATATGTGATTTATTATATGCTCAATAGATCTGGAAGGGAACAGTGATGCAGATCATGCTGGGAATTTGAGAACAGGGCATTCAACATTCTATTTAGCTTATCTGTTTATATATGCTTGAGAGGTAAGCAATTCATTGAGAGTTCGTATTACTCAAATAATGAGATGAGTTCTCAGTTGCTATATTCAACATACTCAGAATAGACCTCAGATAATTATGTGAGCTAGCATAAGATGAAGTACAACATAAGTGAATAATTGTAGGCTCTGTCCTATCAACTATATGAAAGAAATTATACAGAATCTTCACTCATAGAAATCTTAATCTTCGGATTTAACTCAATGAAGTACAGCTATATTAAATCTCTAGTATAATGATAAATTATGCCACATTTCACATAAAATGAGAACAGCATATATAAGTTACGTATATTATTATCTTCATTAGAGAAAAAGTATCAAAATGATGAAATCGAAGTAACTTCAAGCTTAGCAGTGAGAATCAACTGCAGTAATGGATACTTAACAAAGCCTCTCCTATTAGATACTAATAGATTAAATTGAAGCTTGAACATCAAATTAGATAGGATTCACCAACGTTACAGAGTGATTATAAAATACTAATATAAGGGATGAAGTGTTGAAAGAATAATTGTTTATATTCTTATTATGAAAATATTATAAATATTTATTTAGTACTCATATTATAGTATATTTGATTATGGTGACTCCTTTACACAGTATGAATAATAAGATATATTCTGGCTAACTATGTAGCCGTATTTTATTAAAATAATGCATCATAGTCTTGTTATTATGCTATGATTTTTATGAAAATCTGTTTTGACGCGGTTCTCGAAATATTGCCATATATATCTTATATTTATATATATATATATATATATATATATATATATATATATATATATATATATATATATATATTATATATATATATATATATATATATATATTATTTATTTATTTATTTATTATTACCACATATCCTTTTAATTCTGAGGTAATTGGTCAGGGAAAGTATTTGTATGGTTTCTGACCAAGTGGAAGGTGCAGGAATATTTAGGCCTGATAGCAAGCCCTGCTTCAGCGCTGCGTGGTTGGAATGCTTGCCACCGTAAGGCGTGGGTTCGCATCCTAGTACGCGGCTTTTCCAATGTGTGAAGCATGAGGATAGTGATTTATTTGTGAATAGACTTCTGTTGTATGTGTTGGCTATGGTTGTAGTTAAGTGTGTGTATTGAGATTAGTGTATTACACTATGCTGTAAGCTGCAATACGTAAATATTGCAGAAAATCTCCTACTAACGACAATTTTTTTTTATGTCCGTTCACTTGGCAGAATGAGAACTCGAACCCATACTGAGAGGGAATCCTGTTCTTAAGGCGAGCCAAAAAGCTCGCCTTAACCCACTGAGCCAATTATATAAATTTTTTTCTTCCCATTTATGATTTTCATAGCATTAAATTTTATATTTTTATTTAAACTATAAATGTAAAATGTATGAAAATCAATAAAAAAACTTTGAATAATTTTTTGAAATCGTTTTTGTACCATAAATATTTATAATTTATTAATTTCATTACAGTAATTATATTAATTTTACTCACAGCAACTATATTATTTACGACAGTGTTTATTGTTAAAAATATCTTTCTGTTAAAGTAAATAAAAAATGGATATCAAATCTGAAATTGAAATTAAAAAGGAAGAATTAGATTTAGAAAATTACTGTTTTCAACAAAGTTCTCAGGTTAGTTAAATATATATATATATATATATATATATATATATATATATAATATATATATATATACTATATATTATATAATTATATTAATATATATATATAAATATAACAAAAAAATATATATATATATATATATATATATATATATATATATATATATATATATATATATATATATATATATATATATATATATATATATATATATATAATATATATATATATTTTATATTATATATATAAAATATATATATATATGAATATATATATTATATATATATAATATATATATATATATATATATATATATATATATAAGGAAATATCTATCATTGATAGCACTTACAAAATTCAAATATAAGGTACCAGTATTACTTTATGAATAAAAGAATCTTCTTGCTCTCTTGATAGTAACATGATTGATAAAATCTTAGGTTTATATTGTGTAGCTTTGATTAACATTCATTAAAGCCTAATTCTGTTAGTCTTTCTTCTTGTACAATCGAGAAAATGTTTTGACCCGTTTCAAAGTAGAGAGATATCTTTCTGGAGTCTTGAGTGCATGTTGTGAGTGAAGTAGATATGCCAAAATCCTTAACAATCCTAATGTGACTGTATAGGTCAAATTTATTTAAAAAATTAAGAAAATGTTTAGTAGATATCGATGTGAAATGACTACCAAAATTGGTAAGTATGAAACTAATGTTCACAAACTTGCTCTGTAACTGGTTTAATAAATCCTTTAAAAAAAATGAATTGCAATTGTTTTATGTCTTTCATTTTACGCAGTTTCTGAGATGCATTATTCCCATTTCTTCATTAACAGAAAGAAAAAGTTCTTTGCCACTTTCAAAATGCTTGAAAGATTTCATATTTTTGCATGAATGTCTTTCAAAACAAGCATTACATTTTCAATTCGATTAAGATCAGTTGTTGTCGTCACATCATTTACAACTTTTAAATTTCTTCTTTTATGTGGAATCTTTTGAATAAGTTTATAGAATTTTCACTTATTAGCTGATAAGAGGGAAAATAATATCATTTAACAAGAACTGCTTATAATTAATTTTTTTTGGATATTAGCAGCATATTAGCAGTTTTTACTAGGTTTCGCTAGTTTTTCTGCCATATGAAATTTTGTCATCACTCAATTCATTATCAAATAAAGAGAATAAAATACATTCCTCATTCAAGTAGTAGGGATGATTTAGAAATTTACTCACTGCCTTATTAGAGATATTTTCATTTGGATAATTAACTAGCAACCTCAGGAAATTTATATCAGTTAGAGGAGCTTTCTCAGGGCAAGAAACTTTGAACCAGTAAGTGTAGTAGCACTTTACCATAAGAGTAATTATCTTGAGCAATGTGTCAGACTCTTCTGGTTCAAGTTGGAATTGCTCACGAAATAAGTAAATTTTTAATGCATAAATTCCTTTCACCATCCATCTTTCTTGATGACAAGCCCCAAGCTCCAGGTTTCTTGACATTGCATTGAATCTGGTGTCCCAAGAATAATAAAATGAACTCCAAAAATTCCTTATAATTATCACGGGCCACTTTTCAGATAATTTTGAAAGACAAAAATCTATTACATTTTTAACATTAACTTCATTTATGGCTGCTTTAATGTCTTGTAATCCATCAGTGAATTTTTCTTTTTTAATTTTGGGCCAACTTTTTTTTAATTTTCTAAATAAGGGAATATCAGGACCAGTTGAAGAGGGAAATATTTCACCAAACACTGTAGAGAAAATAATTTCAGCAATATAATGCCGGCATCCCATAAAAGTAGGTATTTGTTCAATTTCGTTTCTATGCGAATGGCCACTCCATTTATTCTTCCTGTGTTTACTGCTGTAGTATTGAAAACTAATGCTTGAGTCGTTTCTTTTAAATTCCATTGTTCAAGGGCGTCTGTCACTGCAGAACATATTTCCAAACCTGTGGTTTCTGGAATATGTGGAACTGCTAAAAGTTTTTCCATTCCAATGGCGGATGCTATAATCGCTAGCTGTTTAGCCTTTTCACGTGAGATACTTTCAATGAGTTTGGTATCCCAGTGAATAGTAACAGCTTCAAAGTTTAATTCTAAAAACTTGTTTTTAATTAAATTAGCACTGTGTCTACGATAAGTATTTCATTGTATTCAGACAGATGTTCTGTTTAAGACATAATCAGCAGGATTTAAATGTATGCTTCTAAAAATGCATTAAGTATATGGACTGCCTCCCTTTCACTTACTTGACACTTGTCAAGTGCTGCTGCCAATTTTCTGTTCATTATATCCTTTCTCGCCCTTTATTTCTTTGCACTGAAAGGAGGCACATAAATGTTGCATTCTTTGGAATCCATTCATGGGTTTCAACTTTGATTTCATAATCATCCTCATCACTTTCTGTAAGGGATAACATATTTAATCAAGGATGTTATAACTTCCGTTTAATAATAATGCTTACCAGGTAGCTCAAGAGCTGTAGTTGCAACTTTTTCTTTTTGCACTGGAAGGAGGTACACAAACATTGCAGCCACCCTTCAAAGATTTTTTTTTATATATAAAAATATGCAAGGAAAAATATAAGCCTTAATCTAGTATTTAATAATAATAATAATAATAATAATAATAATAATAATAATAATAATAATAATAATAATAATAATAATAATTGCTGTAAACAAACAATCAATTTCTATATTGATAAAATAGTTAAAAAAAATTGCATTTAACTGATTAGTTTTGAACATTTTTATCACGTGATTCTAAAACACTTGTGAGTTTTAATAAAACTATTAAAATCTATTTTAATTTAAATGTCTTGAATATTGCTCAGATATTCTGTATTTTTTCAATTTTAAAAAAAATTGGTTATAATCAGCCAAACATTTCATTATATATATATATATATATATATATATATATTATATATATATTGTATATATATAGAAATTATCATTATAGTATTATATATATATAGTTATATATATATATATATATATATATATATATATATATATATATATATATTAGTCCAATCCAGACTCATGCCCTGAAATCATCTTAACCCTCCAACATGAAAGTTTTTTTTTTTTTTTTTACAGTTTTGATTGATTCTTCAAATGAGATTGCCTCGTTTCACGGATCTTTAGCACAATTTGACTTGATATTTAGTTGTATTGCACTCCTTTAGGCTTACTTATCTTTTCTTTTTATTTATTTTCAGATCTTTCCCAACAATGAATCAACTTTGATCTACCAGATAACATTAAAAATGAAGAATTAGACCAAAAGCCATCAATGAAGTCAGAAATGAGGGAATCAAATGTTGAATTTGGGTTTGATGAAGAGCTTGTCAACAATGAAATCATAAAATCTGGTAATCCAGAGATTATAGCAGAGAAGTCAAGTGCTAAAGATGATGTATGTTGACTCTTTTTTACTCGTTAGAAATATATTAAGAGAACAAATTTAATATTATTATTATTATTATTATTATTATTATTATTATTATTATTATTATTATTATT
>JABUQX010014951.1:32500-42500 GCA_015478945.1 Trachelipus rathkii
AGAAATTTGTCACTCGGCATTTCCGTTAACCTTTGAAAGTCCACTTTCGGATCGTAGAATACAGGAGCAGTTAATTCGGTACTCATCAATTCAATAAGCTGATCCGATTTTGTCAAACCTTATATATATATATATAATACTATAAATATATATATACTATATATATATATATATACTATATATATTATATATATATATATTAATATATATATATAATATATATATATAGTATAATATTAGGTCTTACCTATGACACACTCATTGACTTTCTCCCCCCACATCGAACAAACGTCCACCTCATCAACCGCAACGGAAATAAACAACCTCCGAACCCGTTTCCCAGCACAAACTTTAGTGACAGGAAACACACCCTTAACCCCCACTTATAAACAAACTCCTCAAACAAATATAAACTGATGCTTCCCTCCGCATGGTTCCCCCACTGTCAAAATCAACTCAAAAAAGTTACAAACCAATTCACACAAACCACCGCCCTTAGAATTATCAGACTGGATGCACTAAAACCACCCCATCCAACATCTACATTGAACGAGACGGTACATCCTTCCTATCTAATACCCCCACCTGCAATGAGATGTGGGACTCATATTCTATCCAGAACCCTAATGATCCAACACACCCATGCGCACCAAGATTTACTCCAACCCCTCCCGACACAGACTAAAATCCCCACACCTCTCTCACACAGCTAATTTCTATAATAACTCTTACAACACTTATCCCCCTCTCCCCACCCCCTTCCCAATAGGTGTCATCGGCTTACACATAACCCCGCCACCCCTCTCCCAGCGCAAACCTTCAAAAGTATCCCTTAGTCTCTCTAAGATAACTCCCCCTCTCCCAAAATTTCCCGCTAGTAGAAGAAACACTCGTCTTAGTATAAGAATCCAAATTGACCTCCCTTCGGGGCCCAGGCAAGCAGAATCAGTCACCACTGCCCCCCAAAACCTGTGGGCCTTACATAACAAAGTATAGATTCAAACCGAACCAAATGTTACCACCGTTCCACACGGAAGCGGCCCCACCCTTGGCGATTCCCACCAGGCGAGAAAGAAGAAAGAGAAGTCGGCAACGGGGGGCGGTCGAGAGGAGGCCGGTGCAAAAATCGAGCAAGGCGTGCAACAAAAGCACACGAAAACAAAACACAAAAAAAAAACAGCAAGAAGCGAGGGTGCTTTCCCCCTTCACCCACCTCTTTTCTTTTTCCCTCCCTTCCCCACCCCCACCACACTACCTCCCCACCACCGCACTTGGGCTTCCACTCTTGTGTCACCCCTCCCACCGCCCACTGCCCTGAGCGTGACCACTCACCCGGCCACCCATCCGACCTCAACGGGCACCCACATGCCACATATACACAACACTGGTCACATCTCCTGCTGCACTAACTCTAAATAAAACACCTCACACAAACGAACTGCCAAGTTACCCATACCCAACATAGAAGCATATAGCAAATGATATCTACAAAATAGACATAAACAAGAGTCATAGAAGAGGCAACCACATGGGAGAAAACAAACACTGACACTGACTGAGGGGCTAACACTTGAAGAGCATCTGCTCGCAATGCACATCTCTGACCCTGCCATGACCAATCCTACCTCATGCTAAGCCCGTCGGGGCGTACCCTTGTTCCAGCAGCCCTTGAACCTCCTTCTTTGTCGCCCCATGTCCAAACGCACTTTTTTCCGCGGTGGCGATAATTGATCCCTAACATACATACTAGGCGCGCGTCTCCTTTGGCTTCCCTGTTCGCCCCCCCGCGTCTCCTTATTCTTTTCATAAGATAGACACAAGTTTTCGGGCCGCGCGGGGGGCTCCCTCGTTTATCTGCCCCTCAGAAATATCTAAATAGCCACCTGTGCGGCGCGCGGCTTTTTGTGCTTATCTGCTAACGGCTTGGGAGCGTCCCGCTGTTTTAGCTCGTTCCTCTGTGCTCTTTGATGGGCCCTCGCTAGACCCTCCCGCCGCATTCGGGTTGGGGCCCCGGGGGAGGCGACAGGGGAGCCCGGCATTTTTGTCTAGTGACCCTCGCTTCCTTCTCGCGCATCACATAGATCACGATGGCGGCGCGCGTGATTTTCAGATACAAGAATACCAGCACGATGTGCGGTTACAATAGTGTTCGGGCTGGGAGCGGTGCGCGCTCGGTTGGATTCGGGTTCTTTCTGTCTCTCGACATTTGCGATGTCCCCTACCACCCATCTTCCTCCCTGCAGGCTGGGTAATATCTAGGAAGATGTACGTTATCCTCATGTAGATTGTTAGGATGGGGGTAGGTTTTAGTGTAATACCATAGACTAATTCAAAGGGCGGTGTTTTGTGTGATTTGTTTGTAAATGTTTTTTTGAAAGTTAGAAGCTTAATGACAGTTCGCCGGAGGAACCATGTATACGGGTGAAGCAATAGTTTAGTTTATTGTTCATATGAGATGGAGCATGTATTAAAGTGGGGTAGATAGGGTGTGTTTCCTGTTCATTAAAGTTGCTAGCCTGGAAAGGTTCTGGAGGTGTGTCTTATTTCCCGAGTGGGTTGAATTGATGGTGATTGGTCCTGAATGTTGAGGGGAGAACGTCCAGTGGTGTATAGGCATTATATAACCACGCAACTACACATATTATAATCATGATTAATATAAATATATATTAATAAATATATACTATATATATATAATATATAATAAAATATATTTATAATATATATTATATATATTTAATTAATAATTAATATATAAATATTTCTAATATATAATATTATTTATATATATTATTAACCACTACCTCCCCCCACTAATTAATAAACCACCCTCACCCACATTAATAGGTTTGACAATTCAAAAATTCGATCAGCTTATTCAGAATTGATGAGTACTAGGAAAACTATGCTTTACTACTCTAACGATCTACTCACAACCATGGACTCACAAGTTAACTCAGCACATATACGACCTTATTCTTTGCTCACTTCAGGTAATTACATTACTTATCTATATAAATCCATATAATATAAAAATAAAATAATAATACATACAATAATATATATATTAATAATATAATTAATAATAATATATTATAATATAATAAAAATAATATACTATTATATAATATAATACATATAATATAACTTATTATATTATTTAATTAAATTAATAATTAATTAATATAATAATAATATATAATTAATAATTAATTAAATAAATTATATTAAAAATAATATAATTATTAAAATAAATATAAATAAAATATAATAATCATAAAATAATAATTATGATTACAATTAAAGATGTATCCTATTCATTTTTTATTTATCAAATATGTTGTAGGATATAATAAAATTTATGATAATATCACCTTTATTAATTATCATCACAGATCCCTACATTTTTGACTTATAATGTTTTTGATTTTTCTAAAAATAAAATCTGAGTAAGCAAAAGTACATAGAAAGTTATCTCCCTTACTTATCATCCTATACCTCTACCTATACACTCCCACCTCCTCCCCCTTAGCTACATCTATACTCCACTCCTATTACTTATACTATAACTATATCTATATAACTACTACTATTCTTATATATATATCACTATTATATAGTAATATATAGTCTCAGAATAATAAATAAATTATAATATAATAAATATATACGTATAAAATATTTATATATTACACTTTCTGTATAAAATAAAAATGAGATAATGATGTAAGTAGTATACGTAAAACTAGTAAATAATGATTACTATACTATCATGAATATTATCAGAGTCACTCACGAGCAACGAGGAGTGAGCATATATAGCGTATATTTATTATTCGAGACTCTAGCTAATAATATCATTCACTAAACGTACGGGATGTTAATATAGGAGCGTATAAATTAGAGCAGTAGCTTACTCACCTTAGACATGATATATATTAGACAGTAACTATGATACACTACGTGAGAGCACAGAGCTGGAGCCTTATATAAGTATATATATAGAGAAGTCCGCTGCGCATTCATGCGGCACAACTTGCAAGAGAGTGAATTAGCACAGTATTTATTCATAGTTAATGCACTGAGTATTATATATATATGTAAACTAAGGTACTGACTAACTTGCCAAGACTCCACGATTTATCTATAATAAAACGTAATAACTATGGAGTTATAGTAGTTGATCATTTAGCAATTGAGCATTGAAACCACGGTTTTTTATCTTCCTAGGAAATCTTATTGATGTATAAGATTAAAAAAAAGTGAAACAGCAACTAGAACTTAGTCCCCCATGTGCTTAGCTTATGTACTCGCTCTCATGGGAGGTTATTCGGTAGTCTAGTACCTCTCTAGTTCGCCATTCGAGCAATTTTAGTTCGGAAAGCGCGATTACCTAACGAGATAAACTAGAGTCCACGCCTCTTGAGCAGTCGCGTTGCTACTATTGATAGTTTATGTCGTACCGCTCTGTATCGCACTGGAAATATTGACGAGGCGCACTTCAGTAAAAGAGCTATCACGGCGAAAAAAGAAGTACTATCTTACTCAGCGGTCAATGTCCGTATATGTACCGCAGTAACATAGACACAAAGGCGACTTGCAGTATTACACCAAATTAGAGGTATGACGTCATTGATCTCTATCGTCATCAACGATAAGACGCGCTACCTATGCTTACATCCTATTTATGTTTATAACCAGATAAAACAGCTGCACAGGTGGAACGAGATTACGAGTTCCTTTTTGTTAAAATTCACAGGTACACACCAAACTAGAGCATGACAGCCTGGCCTTGCTACAACCTTTTTATTCATAAACACAACAAGACTAGCTGGCACTGCTACACTTCTTTCTATTAACTTAAGCTGGCACTGCCTACATATCCTTTTCAAGAACATAGACAGCTGCATTGCTATACCCTTTTCATAACATAAGAACAGCTGGCCCTTGCTACAATCCTTTCATTAAACCAGTTGTAAAAGACACAGATTAAAATATCCTTACATCCACGAAAGGAACCAGATACAATACAGACTACGTAGATGCAAAATTATTGAAGACAAAAGCTTTTGCACGCTAACTACATATCGATTATACCAGTTTCTCCTCGTATATCTTCTGCTATACAATATAAGGCCAGTACATACTCAGACTATTAATCATATATACCACATGTATAGCGTAGAGAAAAGAGTTGCAAAGGTATAATAGAAATATACCTAGGCATTTTATGGTAAGATATTAATTGTTATAAAGTAATTTCTCATTTTAAATGAAATAAATATGGCCCAAAAGACATGTAAATTGCGATATAACTCAACGTAAGGGGAAACACTGATAAGGACAAAAACAGTAAATATGAACACGTGCTTTAGCCGGTAATAGGCGAGACCTAGTGCTCGAATCAAAAATCGATGCATTATAACTGTATTGTTTTATAGTCCGCACAAAAAATGAGTCGTAAAAAATAACTGACTTTATTAAACAAAATTAAATATAATATATTATAAATATATAATATATTATATATATAAGTTAAATAATATTATAATTATAATAAATCAAATAATATAAAATATTATATTAATAAGTATATAATTATCAAATAAGTATTATAATAATTTACCCATCACCCCCACCCCCAGAGAGGACAACAGAGAGTCAAGATGTTCATGGCCGCACCGACCATGGAATTAACATTGGGTTACCACACACTATTCCCCCAAACACTATATTCATCCACCCACCCCCATAAAATATTAATATAATTAACCCAACCCACTAATACCCTACCCAATACGCAATAAAATAATCATTAAATATATTATCACCACACTTAAGTATATAATTAAATACAACCCTCAATACATAACCTACCATTTAACCCTATAATAATAACAATCTAAAATATAGATAATAATAATTAACAAAGAAGATAGAAGAAGAAGAAGACACAACGACAGGACACGAACGACCACGAAGAAGAAGAACGAGCAGAAGAGCAAAGAGAAGAAGAAGAAGACAGAGAAGACAGAAGTAAAGAAAAGAAATAGAAGAAGAATGACACGACACACCAGCCGAACACGCAAGATAGAAAGAAGTAAAGACCGCAATGAAATGATCCGCACCGAAAAACCCAACCCCGCACAGAAGACCATAGAACCCTCTCACACATCCACCCCAACAAAAGTTATAATTATAATTATATGTCATCAATCATCATAATCCCCATAAATTTAATACACTACACACACCATATACTCATATACTATATCCCATATATAATAGAATCCCACAACCCACTCACTCTACCCATATCATCCACACATCACCCTCCAACATATATATAACAAATAAATAAATAAATACATATTACCCACACTCAATAACAATAATAATACAATTAATAATAAATAAATAGATAATATATAATAATAATAATATCATACATGCACCACTACTACATAATAAATTAAATAATAATTAGGTTTTGTAAGCTGCACCACTCGTCCTCGGAATTAGAATGATTTTTCTTAGAGACTATTATTAAATTTATATTATTATTATTATTTCCTACCTCCACTTATTACACTCTCACCTTATAGTATTTAACATATTATTTAGATTATTATTATTAATTATTTATTATTATTCATCTCCACACAATGAGATGGTTTGAATAGTTTTTTATGAAGTACAATAGAGGGACTCCACGATCTCCCGTCATGTTTCTGATGCGAACATGGGGTTGGTTGATTATTTTCTTATTTTAATTTTTTTTTTTAGAATAAAAAATCAATTTTTATAAATTTTTTTTTTATTATTTACCTCTACTCTCTATTCACAGTAATATTCGATGATTCACTCAGTGATTACCTAACTTACAAAATATAATTGTAATAACCCTCTCCACTCTTTTTAAGTATTTATACGATATATTAAGCACTATTATTAATAAAATTTTATAGATAAATGATGTAAATATAATCTGCAGTGTTGTAGGTGGGGGAAAACTCGCCACGATAAAAAGAACACACACGAGCCCTACAAATATATCACACCATATTGAGCTATTTTAATAAAAAAGACCCTTGCGGCACGACTCCATCAGTGATATCGTCCCCAGGCAGGAAATTAATAAATAAAAATCATTAATCTGCTATCTCGCTACCCCGGCTCCATGGTTGAATAATTAATATAATTATAATATATTAATAATACCCATACCTTAATAATATATTACCTCACCGCTACTATATTAATTAATATATATAACCATCCTACACTTAATATTAATATCATATATTAACTTATAATAATAATATTAATTTATTATATAATATATTAATTATAATTAATTATTACCCCACACTCCCCCCCCATTATCAACCACCATAATAACCTCACCTATATACAATATAAATATATTATAATTAATATATATATATTATATATAATTATATATGTTGGTTATACATAGTATAATGTAAGGCCCACGCACATCCGCATGCAGCTGATATGAGCGCTAGGAATGTTGTCCCAAATCTAGTTGTCGCCTCCAGTCTAAATCGCCCGATATAAACTGTAGTAGAGTAATTAAGAGACCAATTGTCTATGTGAATAATTTGATTTAGAGGGCGTGGCAATGGTTTTGAGAATTGAGACCTCACCCGTAAATAAAGAAAAGGAGAACATGATAATAAAAAAGCGGAAAGAAAAAATGACGTAAAGACCCAACATAGGGAACGAATAAGCAAACTAGAACCAAAATAAAAAGAACAGCTGTCCACAGGCAACCGAATATATATAAAATAATTATAAAGTATAAAGAGAAATAACACCGCCACAATAGAAGAGAAGATGGGAAAGATAAACGAGAAAAAAAGAGAAGGATAAGAGAAAACCCCCAGCATGGCACCCTCCAGAATGTCAGCCAGCTAAAACATAATAAAATAAAAGAAATAAGAAAAAAAGAAAAATCCTTAAGAAGACCCGACAATGTGTCCTATTTAGAACATTGATCCCAGTCTAACCACGAAGAATAGACTAATAAAATAATTAGAAAGTAAAGAAGACCTCACAAGTATGGCAACACAATCAACAAAAAGAGGCGAGTCTGAACTCGGCCAAAAATGGAGAACACCCGAAAGAATCCCGCGAAGCACCGTCGCCCATAATAATGAGACTAGAAAAAAAGAATAGAACTCCTAAGAAGCCGCAATCGGGCTCTATCCTAGTGCTGTCCCATCAATCACAATAATAGCACATATATGAAAATTGTAAAAAGAGTAAAATCAAAAAGATATTAGAAAGCGAGCACGCACAATTATAAGGGAGACCCATCTGGAAGGAGGAAGAGAGAAAGCGAGAAATGAAAAAAGAAGAAGAAGAGGAAATCGCGCACGGACCACAAAAGGTCACCCAATAATAATTGAAACTAAAGCATACCGTCTATAAGAAGCCGCGATGCTCTTATTTAGACTGTCCCCGTCAAACCCAATCAAGAATAATAAATTAAGAAAATGCCGCATTGGACCCTCTAAATTAGAATCCGCTCCCCCGCGTCGCACAACCCATAATCAGAATAATATAATAAAATAAGAATATCTTAAGAAAGATCGCATGGACCTAATCTAAGCCACTTCCTGCCTAATATCTTATATCTGCGGAAGAAGCCCAAAGGAAATCTCCCAATCCAGAAATAATGACATAGTGACGTTGCAGTCCCTCGTCACAGCAATATCTAATTGGATACTTTTCTAATAAGGGGGAGCAAAATTAGTAGACCAATTTCAAGCATAACAAACAACAATGTATATAATGATAGTCCGCATTAATTTTCAATTTTCTTAACCCCTAGCCCTAGCTCTGGGTTCAAATCTTTAAAATAGGGTCTATAGTCTATGACACAAAGAAACAGCAACACCTACAAGAGTGTTGAGCGGCACTTACGGGTTATCAATGAATGCCACAGTGGTTTGAAATCGACAAATACTCATTAAAAAGCACTTGCATAATATATATATTTTATTTTATTTTTCTATTTCCATTGAAGTTAAATCAAATTGAAATTACCAAAAAAGAATCATCATCCAAATATAGTAAAAAAAAAAACAAAAAAAAAAAAAATAAAACAAAAAATCATGATTTTTTTTTATATAAAAAAAATCAAGTAAAGATCAGTTGATTTTTTTCATTTGATTTTTTTTCGTGCCATCCCTGCTGATCGAATATGATTTGAGTTTCCTAAGTTTTTTTGAGGATATGGGTGCGTCCTGTGACATGGCATGCGTCTCTTATGGCCGAATACTTCGGAATTGATAATGGGTTGACCTGTATTGAAAGAGAGACAGACCCTGTGCTTAGATATCCTAATCGTTAAATTGTAGGATGGTTTCACCTACGCAGCAAGGCCGTTGTAAGTCTGCACACAAATACTTATATACAACACAGGAATATAAGCAAGGCGGGACCACTCTTTAATTTAATTATTTTTATTATTATTATTATTATTATTATTACTTATTTATTATTATGTGAGTCTATGAATTATTATTGAGTGATTATTATTATTATTATTAACTTATTGGGATAAGCACGCCATGACTATTATTAATTAAATTTAGGATTATAAAGATTTTCAAGTTCTAGTTATTTAATTTTTCTATTATGATAGTCCCGTTCAATTGAAATGTCAAAATATTAATAACCAACTCAACCAGCTATTACATTCTCACCTTGTTGTGATTTTAATGTTCTTTGGCAGATCTTGTTCGGATAGGAGTCATAAAACCTTTTGTTAATTTATCTCAAATGTTTTTATATATTTTCATTTTTTAATGTGTTATGTTTTTAATGCACTGATGATTGGTAGACCTTTTACCGAAAGGTCTGATTAACTGTAATAAATAAAACATTTTGAACGATTACTGAATGTTTTGCTGTTTGAACCATCTCAGCTCAAAAAGCGTGTATATCATGAGCCATAAACGAACGAGCA
>JABUQX010014951.1:45000-47862 GCA_015478945.1 Trachelipus rathkii
ACGCAGATATAATAAAATTAATGTCTTCTGATAGGCTAGAATTTGCTGTCGCAGGAATAAAACATTCCATGTCTTCACTTTCTTCAAATTTAATAAATTTATATTTTTATTTAGCATTTAAAAACATAAAAAATAACGTTCAAATAACCAAAATTTTTAGCGACCATTCAAATTATGTTATAGCATTTCTGATTACCCAGTTCGTGAATTTTCAGATATCTGGCGAGCCTGAATATATATATCATATATACTCTATATATATTATATCATTATACCTCAATATATTATGTAATATATTATATTATATAATATATATTATATATAATATATATATATATATATATATATATAATAATATATATATATAATATAATAATAAAGAGAGGAGAAGAGAGGAGAAGAATAAAGTAAGAGAGAGAAGAGAGAGAAGAGAGAGAGAGAGAGAGAGTAGAGAGAGAAGAGAATGAGAGGAAGAGAAGATGGAGAGAGAGTCGAATGGATAAGGGAAGGAGACGACACCGCGAAGATGAGCAGAGAGAGAGAGAGAGAGAGAGAGAGAGAGAGAGGGATAGTGAGAGGATGAGATTGAGTTGAGAAAAGAGAAATATTATATATATATAGGAGGAGGAGAGAAGAGAGAGAGAGAGAGAGAGAGAGAGAGATTTACCAGTAGATATATCTGTATCCTGCTTCTCAAAGCTAAATAATTACATTATTATCCAGTAACATCATAACGAAAGAATGGTGTTTGTGGTCCTATATCATGATCGAGTCGATGACTGTTAAATTGGTTCTCCTGCAATTCAGAGCAAAAGAAGAATATAGAAACTGCGAAAAACGCAGTAAAGTCCTTCAAAAAAAAGATTTGTTACACCACACCATTTTCTAAGAACTACACCATATCAAAATTAAAAATATGGATATGATCAAAAGATTTACTTAATTAATATTAATGTTATACACTATGAATATGATGTTTTTTTTTAGTTTGCTCCGAGGTAGAAGAAAAGTAGATGATTAAACGCCGATTTTCAATTTTTGTATTTTCTTGATTTTTAATTTATAGATTTCGTCTACTTTCATGGACTTTTTCTCTTTTAGTTTTCTACTATATAATAAACTATTATTTTAATTGATCATCCGTCAAAAGTGAAAAGGATTATTATTATTAATTATTATTATTATTATCTATTATTATTATATTATTATTATTATTATTATTAATTATTATTATTATATTATATTATTATATTATATTATCTATTGTTATTATTATTATTGTTATTTTATTGAGTCTTATATTATGTATTATTATTATTAATATTATTATCTATTATTATTATTATTATTATTATTATTATTAATTATTATTAGTATTATTATTATTATTATTATTACTTTTCATTATTATATTATTCTTATTATTTATTATTATATTATCTATTATTATTATTAATTGATTATTATTTATTATTATTATTATTTTATTATTCATTATATTATTATTATTATTGATTGAATATTATTATTATTATTATTACTTATTTCTATTAATGTCTATTAAAATTATGATATTATTTTTTTCTGTTAGAAAATGGGATAAAAAGTTGAATATTATTATTATTATTATTATTATTATTATTATTTATATATTATATTATTATTATATAATATTATTGATTATTATTGTTAATTATTATTTATTATTCTATCATTATATTATAAATATTATTATGTATTATTATTATTATTTATTATTATTATTATAATATTATTAGTTATTTATATATATTATTATTATTATTATTATATATTATTATTATTATTATTATTATTATGTATTTTATTTTATTATTATTATTATATTTGATTAATTATTCTATTATTATTTCTTATTATTATTATTATTATTATTATTATTATTAATTATTATTAATTATTATTAATATTATTATTATTACTTATTATTATTATTACTATTATTATTCTATTATTATTATTATTATTATTACTATTCATTAATTTACTATTATTATTACTATATTATTATTATTAAATATAATTATTATTATTATGTATTATATTATTAATTATTATATATTATTTTATTATTACTTATGTATTATTATTATTCATTGTTTTAACCAATTATTAGAGCTTGAAGTATAAACTGCGATCTAAAACAATGAAATTAAAAATAAATAAGTTGGAGAAATCTCTCTCTTTCTCTTTCCTTTCTCTTTCTTTTTCTCTCTCTCTCGTCTCTCTCTCTCTCTCTCTCTCTCTCTCTCTCTCTCTCTCTCTCTCTCTCTCTCTCTCTCTCTCTCTGTCCTCTGAGCATGTCCCTCGTAGTTCTTTTCGTCTCTGTCTCTGTTCTCTGTCTCTCTTCTGTCTCTCTCTCTCTCTCTCTCTCTCTCTCGCTTCTCTCTCGTCTCTCGTCTCTCCTCCTCTCTCTCTCTCTCTTTATCTTCTCCTTTCTCTTTCTCTCGTCTTCTTCTCCCGACTTGACCTACGTCTCTCTCTCCTCTCTCTCTCTCTCTCTCTCTCTCTCTCTCTCTTCTCTATCTCTCTCTCTGTTATCTGTCTTCTGGTCTTCTGTCTCTTCTCTGTCTCGTCTCTGTTCGTCTCTCTCTCTCTCTCTCTCTCTCTCTCTCTACTCTCTCTCTCTTCTCTCTCTCTCTCTCTCTCTCTCTCTCTCTCTCTCTCTCTCTCCTCTCTCTCTCTCCTCTCTCTCTCATCTCTCTCTCTCTCTTTCTCTTTCTCTTACTCTCTCTTTCTCCCCTCTCTCTCTCTCTCCCTCTCACTCCCTCTCTCTCTCTCCCTCTCCCTACCCTCCTCTCTCTCTCTCCCACCTCTTCCACC
>JABUQX010014952.1:0-2500 GCA_015478945.1 Trachelipus rathkii
TTAATATTATTCTATATCATATTATATTAATTATGTTATTATTATTTAATATTGTTATTTATATTAATTATTTATATTTTATACATATTTATATTATATATTTATAATTATATTTATATTATTAATCATACTTTAATTAATATTATTAATATTTAATTATTAATATATATATATATATTATATATTTTAATTTATATTTTAATAATTTATAGTATTGATTACTAATTATATATTATTTGTATATACATTTAATTTTATAATTAATTATTATTATTAATTAATTTAATTATATAATATTATTAATATATTTATATATATTATATATTATTATAATTTATATTATTTATTTTAATTAATTTATTATTTAATTAATATTAATTAATATTTTAATTAAATTATCATTACTATACAAGTATGGTTATTAACTATTATTATATAATTTATAATATTATTATTGTTATTATTATATATTTAATTATGTAATATATTATTATTATTTTATAAATTATTTATACTTAAATATATAATAATATAAATATAATAATAATAATAATAATAATGAATATATTAATAAATAAATAATAAATAAATAATAGTATAATTAATTAAATAATAATATTAAAATAATAATTAGTAATAATTTTAGCTTTTTGTACTCTTCAAAATGTTTTTTTTTGTCGTGTTCTATTTAATTTAAATTCAACTCACCATCTGGTGAGTTTAACAGATACAATATATATTTGCTCCTATAGTATATAAGGTAAAAAATATTATTCAAGTAACCACGCACCTTTTATTATTATGATATTAATGAGACAAGTAACTAGAAAGTATCTTTAATGTATGTAATCAATTCTCTTAGTATCATTACATTATTTCGATTTTTGTTGACGGTTAAGACTGTACAGTGAGCATATATCTGATAATATTGAAAGTGGGACAGGGAATTCAATCTTTCTATAAGAGTTTTTAAACAGTTTATATGAAATTGTTCTTGTGAACAAGATTAAATTAAAGGTATTTTAAATATATTCACTGCATGAATATCTTTAAATCTTCTGGTTAATATATATATTATAATAATTATATATATATACATATTATTATATTATTAACAATTAATATATATATATAATATCATATATATATTATATATATATAATATATATATATATATTATTTATATTATATATTAATATATTTAATATTAAGTATATATATATATCATATATGTATATATATAATTAATATATTATAATTAATATAATATTTATATAATTATAATAAGATATATAATATATAATTATATATAATTTAATTTAATATATATATTAATATATATATACTATAATAATATAACTAATAATTTTACTAGTATTACATGATAAATACATAAAGATAAAATATTAAGTACTATGACCAGAATATAAGAAATAAATACCTATATTATATACTTATAGCTAATAACACCTATATATATAGTACTATATTATATAATATACTATATATATATATACTGTACAAAAATATATACTAATATATATATATAATATAATATATAGTATTATAATATATATAATATATATATATATATATATATAGATATGTACAAATAATATGCTACAATATACTAAACATATATTCAAATTTTAGTACTATATAAATATATTTTATTAAAAGTATTTAAAATTACTTATAAACTTAATTATATTAATTTTTGAAATTTTTTTAATTTTTTCAATTATATATATATATATATATATACTATACTTATATATATATATATTATATACTATATATTATATATATTCATATATATATATAATTTATAGTTATATATATTAATATACTATAATATATATATATATATACATTATATAATATTAATATATATAACTATATATATTATATATATATAATATATATTATATACTATATATATATATATATATTATATATATTATATATATATTTTATTTATATATAATTATTGAAAATTGTATAAAATATTAAAAGTTTATTTATTTAAAATATTAGAATTATAATAATAATGTTAAATTGATGATTAAAAAAACTAGTTGCTAAATGACGTACAAAAAAAAATTGCGTTAAATGTTGACTGAAAAAGTCAGACAAGAAAGTAACTGATTAAAAACGCTCAATAGACGACGCTAGATATAGACCTACACTATGAGCTTGTTTAAGTTAATTCCATTTTCCCTATTTTCTGATATTACTTTTTTCGGACATTCCATTGTGTTGAATTTTCGTTCAGTTTTGGTTCAGCGTGATTTATATATAACATTTGTGTTGAATAATATTTATATTTTTTGATAAATTGTCTATTATTAATAATTATAATTATGAATTTTAAGGAACTTTGAACTAGTCTAAAACCCAAGCATATATATCTTGAAAGGAAAGCTTTTCCTTTGCTTCAATATTTTGATTGAAATACAAGATTGTTGTAAGAAGAAAATTGTTAGGTCCCCTAGGTTGA
>JABUQX010014952.1:5000-10000 GCA_015478945.1 Trachelipus rathkii
GATTATCTTTCTTGATTGTTTTATTTAATAAACGCAAATACGCACACACGTACAGACACACACACACACGCACATATATATATATATATATATTACTATATATATATATATATATATATATATATATATATATATATATATATATATATATATAGAGAGAGAGAGAGAGAGAGAGAGAGAAATAATACAATCAACAGTGAAAGAGCAAATGCCAATAAAGTTATTTAGAGCAATGAGAATTAGAGCTCGTTTTTATACAAGTCGCATAGCAATTACGCTTTCGGTATAAACTGCTTTCCGTTTGGCGATAAATCTCTTTAGTTTATTGGCTGTACTTTCACATCTCAAATGAGCTCGGCTGCGATACGAAGTTTAGCTTTTTGATCTCCCTCTTGAGCCCTTGCAGGCCTCACTGAATAATATTAAGTGATATGCTTTGGCGGCCAGAGGAAGAGAAGAAGAAGAGGAAATGTGTGAATTGAAAATAAGTCGATGCAAGAAAGGATAAGAAAGGCATAGAATATATGAAGATTGAGGAGATATTAGAAAATCTGCGAGAGGATTATAGGAAAAGAGTGAATTAGATATAAATAGACAAAAGAAATAAGAAGAAAAAGGAATAGATGAGGAATGAGACGTAAATAATGCAAAAATTAGTTGGTACCGAAAAGGAAATAATAAAAAAATAAGTAAACTTAAATAAAAGGTATAAATACACGGACGAGAAGCAAAGGAGAGAAAATGAGAATAAAAGAATGAAGATATTGCAAAAAATTGACAACAAAGAGAAAAGGATAGGGAAATATGACCAGATATAATAGATTAATCTCCTATCCCATAAATTTAAAGGCTGAAAATATACGTCAAAATATATATATCTATACCTCCTTTTTTAATATAATATATATATATATATATATATAGTATATATTATATATATATAGTATATATATAGATAGATATTATATTATAGATATATATATATATATATATATATATATATATATATATATATATATATATATATTATAATATATAATATAATATATATTTATATATATATATATATATATTATATTACTATATATATATATATATATAAATATATATATATATATATATCATATAATATATTATAATATAATATATATATATATACAGTATAAATATATATATATATATATATATATATATATAATATAATATATTATATCATATTATTATAATATATATATAATATATAATATATATATATTATATATATTATATAATTATATATATTATAATATATATATATATAATATATATATATATATATATATTAAAATAATTTTTATATAATATTTCATTTATTATTTAAAAATATTTAAAAATATAATATATATATTATATATATATATAATATTAATTTATTTTATACATAATAACATAACATAATAATACTCAATTAATCAACTAATGTTTATTAATAAGCAGAGGTCCAACATTGCTTAAATACAAAATACCGTCCAAGCAATTGTTGGGAGTAAAGTCCCAAGATAAGCTTGGCTTTCCCATTGGATCTTGTCAATCATAGTAGCCAATTACCTAGAAGCAGTTCCCCCATTGAATAAGGCAATACCCTTTGAAGATTGCAACTTTGTATATATTAATATAGTATATATATATATAGATATAATATATATATATATTATATATATATATATATATATATATATATATATATATATATATATATATATATATATAGTATATGTATATATATATATATATCTGTGTACCTAACAATAACTGTAAATTGGTATTTGTATACCTATATATACAACTGTAAACTTTGTATATATATATTAATATTATACGGCATTTTGGGTAGCTGTCTACATCTCTGAAAATGGGATATGTCGGGAAAACATATTAGTTTCTGTTTTGAACCCCCAATGATTTAAACACAATTGTAAAAAATATATAATTTTTTTTTGTTTATTGTTTGTGTGTTTTTTTTACCATTTTCTTAATCACTTTGTCTGCGCTGATTTTCATATATATTAAATCAGATATTTTTCTATATCATCAACTTTACAGAAATACATCCGATATTATGATTTAGTATATATTGTAGATTATTAGTACCGTACTATATTGGTAATGTTTGCTATATATTCTCCACCAAAATTGTCTGTATATTTCAATTTTTCTTTCTGACTTATAGCTTAATTAATAACATATATTGTGAACATTTATGATGGCCTACAGAGTATGTGAAAAATTCTCCCAGATGCCTTTTGTTTATGTGTGTGGTTACCATATTGGTCAAAAGCAAGTATATAAGAATCGTGGCAGGTGTCAAAATCCTGCATAGCGTACAGGCTTTATTTGGAATGCCCATTGGTGACCAGGATCTACTTTAGAAGCATGCAGATATAATAATAATATTATGGAAGAGTTATCCATTTTTCTGTTCCAAGAGTCTGAAAGAGTCGAGAAACATCATGATGACCGTCCTTTGTATGATGAGGATACAAGTACAGAAAAGATAAGGAAGACTAAGCCTATCGTACCCAGATATATCTTGATCTATAACACCTGTCCCACATTGATGACAGCCTACGAGTTTCCTCAACGCCAGGAATATTGTAAGTATAATTATTTCTTCATATTATCATAACCGTATTAATATTAATTTATATGAATGTTAAAGTCATTATAACGTATTCATGTCCTAAAATCATGATATACTAATGTCAATCAATTCTTTGGTGTCGCTGCTGTATATACTTACCTCGCCCTTTGCAGACAGAAGCATTCCAATGGATTATTTCATCTGAAGAGCCCAACAGGTAGCAGTTAACGAGAAATGAGAATCTTTTCATATCATGAACAAAACTTTTGGAGCGTCACTTTCAAGTCAGAATGAACTAGTTAATTTGATAAGGAATTTAAATCTCACAAAGTCAGGAGCTGAACAGTTAACAGCAAGGCTGCATGAATGGATTCTATTAGGGGATGACTGTAGGGCATGTGTGTACCGGAAACGACATGAGGAGTTTGAAATCTACTATCATGTTAGTGGCGAACCATGCTTTTGTAAAGATGTGATTTGTTTGTTTTCTGCTGTTGGACTGAAGCATGATCCTGCAGAATGGCGAATGTTCAAAGACAGCTCAACACGAAATATCAAAGGAGTTTTGCTACACAATGAAAATTGATATCCATCTTTGCCTCTTGCACACTCCGTACAGAAGAAAAAAAAGTTATGCTGATTTTCAGTTGGATGTTTATGGTGACTTCAAGATGCTTGTCTTCTTACTTGGTTTGCAAAGGAGATACACAAATTATTCATGATTTCTTTGCCTATGGCACAGTAGAGCTGATGATGAACATTATAAGAAAGTTCAGTGGCCACAAAGATTTGAACTGCAGCAAGATAAGTTAAATATTCTCAGACAGCCGTTAGTCGAGTCGAACAAAGTTTTATTACCTCCACTTCATATTAAACTTGAATTGGTAAAACAGTTTGTGAAAGTCTTAGATCATATAGGAGAAGCATTTCAGGAAATACGTCTTATGTTTCCCAAACTATCTGATGCTAAGATCAAGGGTGGCATATTTGTTGGACCCCAAATAAACGCAATGTTGAAGTCGGAGAAACTTGAAAGAGCGATGACGAATGTTGAAAAAGAAGCTTGGCGTGCAATTCGTGGTGTAGTTCATGGATCCTAGGAAATTACAAAGGTACTAACTACCAAGAGTTAGTACCAAAGTTTATTGAAAGCTTCAAGGAACTGGGTTGTCATATGTCCCTAAAGGTACATTTCTTGCATTCACACCTAGATTTCTTCCGCGAAAACTTAGGTGACGTAAGCGAGGTGCATGGCGAGATATTTAATCAGGACATCACAAAATGGAAAGAAAATACCAAGAGCGATGGGATATACTGCCTTGACGGGAGACTATATATATATTTTTATATATAGTAGTATATAATATATATATAGATATATTTATATTAAAGATATATAAAAATATATATATATATATATATATATATATATATATATATATATATATATATATATATATATATATATATATATATATATATATATATATATATATATATATATATATATATATATATATATATATATATATATATATATATATATATATATATATATATATATATATATATATATATATATATATGGTCAGCCTCTAGAAGAGCCACAATCCATATCTCAAAAACTACAACAGCTACCAGGAAAAGGAATACATTGCTGGAATGCTGGTCCAATTTTAGTGCGGAAAATGTAAAAAAAAAAAAAAAAAAAAAATAATTATATACTATCTCGTAACACAGCTGGCGAAAGGAATAGCATTTTTGAACTCGTAAAATTTTGGATAGGAAAATGTAAAAAAAAAAAAAAAAAAATTATTGTTAATAATTATAGTAATATGATTAGAGGGCCTATTTAGAGACCTTTTATTGGTTACTCGTTAAAATAAATAGACTTTCTATTAAATTTTGCTTTTTTTTTAACTAAAGAATACCCCAAGGGTATACCGCACCGATGGCAGGAGTCGGGGTCTCTCGGCCTTCCGGGGAACTACGGGGTAGGACTAATTCCCCCCCTCCGGGGAGGGTCTCCGGAACCCCCGCCCTTTGGTATTTGGGTGTCGGGGGGTTCCTCCGCCCTCCTCTACGGGATATGGAAAACGTCCCCTGTGTTCCCCGTCGGCTCGAGCCCCCTAAATTGCCTTGTAATACCTTTACAAATAATATATATATATATACTATGTCCCAGCACCCCCCCCAAAAAAAAATAGCCAATTTTTATGTTTAATTTTTTTTTTTTTTTACATTTTCCTAACTAAAATTTTACCAACCCCTCTGCGTATTTCTTTTCCCTGTAGCTTTTGTATTCGAGATATGATTATTTTTTTTTTTTTTTTTTTTTTTTTTTTTACAGTTTCCTCGGTAAAATTTTGCCAGGATTCCA
>JABUQX010014952.1:15000-17500 GCA_015478945.1 Trachelipus rathkii
AGGGATGGTGTTAGAATCAGGGTTTTGGAGTCGTTTCAAAATTTTCCGACTTCGACCTCCCCACTCCGACTCCACCCTCTTCAAAATTACGAATCCCCAAGTCCGCGATCCGACTCCACAATCTTGGTTAGAGATGGAGATGGAAGATAGTGGAGTGCCTACTATTATATGCGGAATGATTTCGGTTTTGTGTGGCGAATCTGAGAGAGTTTGAGAAGGATTGGTAGAGAGTTTGGCAGGGTGTGTAAGGAGGGGTTTGAAAGTAACGTAGATAAGAGTACAGGTTATGGTTTGAGTGAGGACAGTCTCGGTGTGAAGTTATGTTGATGGTGAGCAGCTGGAACATGTGTTGGATGAAAGGGAACGGATGATGCACGAGTGTAGTAGGAAGTTGTGAATAGCAAGGAAGGTGTGCTGGTGCAATTAAATTTGTTGGTGGATGCAAAGGGACTAGTTTAGAGTGCGCTAGCGGTCTTACATGAGGGTATGTATTTACCTGTGTTAATGTAATGTTGAAAATTTAATGTACACAAACCAATAAATTGCCTAGATACCGTAATTAATGTTATATCGAAAAGCTAAAAGTAACGGAATAACGGAGTAACCTGCAATTCGTTACTTTTCTTTCAAAGAAACGGAATAAGAACGGAACTACTTTTTCGAGTAACGGAGTAACGATAACGGAACTACTTTTTTGATAAGATGCCCACTCTGTAATATATATATATATATATATATACTATATAATATATATATTATATATATATATATAATATATATATATATATATATATATATACTATATATATAGTATATATATATATATATATATTATATAGTATATTATATATATATATGTATATATATATATATATTATTTTATATATATATATATATATAATTATATTATATTATATATATATATATATATATTATATTAGGTATATATATATATTTATTATATATATATATTATATATATATATATATATTATATATATAATATATATATATATATATATATATATATATATATTATATATACTATATATATATATATATATAATATATATATATATATATAATTACTTCAATAAAAGGGAATAAAATAATGGAACATTAATAGTAATTTGAAAATAAAAAAAAAGATACTTTTATTCATATAAAAAATTCTTAATTTTGATCTCTTAACAGCAAAATGATTGATAACTTCCTTCGTTTATATTGTGAAGCTATGATGAACACTCATTAAAGCCAGTTCTGCTAGATTTTCTTCTCATGTAGAAATGAAAAAGTTTGCTTTGAGCCTTTTCAGTGTAGTGAAATATTGTTTTGGATTTCACATTTTGAGTTGAGGTAAATTTGCTAAAATCTTAATCAATTCTAACTATGAGACTGCAACTATCAATTTATTTCAAAATTAGCAAAATTTTTGATAGATGTCGATGGAATAAGTAACTTTATAAAGATTAGTAAGTATGGATCTTTGTTTCGCGAACTTGCTCTGTAACTAAATGGTTTGAAAAATCATCAAGAATATAAATTGTAATTGCCCTTTATCTTTTCATTTTAAATTGATTCTCACAAGAGGCATTATAATTTCTTCATTATCAGAAAGCAGAAGTTCTGTTGCAAATTCCAAAATGTTTGAAAATGTTTCGTTGATGTTTGCTTGAAACCCTTCTAAACAAACCACATTTCCAATATGATTAAGCAGCAGTTTCTGTCAACTAATTATGGAGAATGCAATGTAATACATAAATAATGAAAGAGTGTTTGAGAATAAAGTTAAAGACGTAAATAAATAAACTTATATCAATTTTGCTTTTGCTTAAAGACTTGAAAAGATCTAAGTTTTTTATAAAAGGTTAATACTTGATCCATTGAAGCTCCTCTTTAAGCTTCCACAATGCTATAAGAAACTTTCATTAGGTCGTAACAACCCATCGAAATTTTCCACCTACCTTTTGTCGCCCATTCGTGAGAGCTTTGTCCATTTTTTGTCTGGGAAACATCTTTTTCTTGTTTTTCTTTTAAAATAATAGTCGGCCTTGCAAATCTAAATAGCATATAGTTTTGCATTCGATGTGCCATAAATTTTTTAATGAGTTGTACTTCCCATGAATGTGAACAGTGATGAACATCTAACGCCGCTAGATATTTTCGACAGCTTAAGCACCTCTAAAAAATTTCTTCATTGATTTTACACCATCATATCGTTGTTCAATCAGAAAGTTAATATTTATATCAAAGTTCGTAGTATTACCTCAGATAGAGATAAGGGAACAAAGAACCAGTTAGAGGCAACATGGACCTATCGAGACTGTCCCAGTCAACTAATTATTTATCAAAATACATGCCATGCGACAAACACAACTTACACCACACCCTAAAAGGCTGTCAATTTCCTAAACAAAGGTCATTATAATATATACCCAACTACTACCAAAAATAAAATCTTTAGCTAAGGGATCATGCTAACACAACTACAAGCTTCAATA
>JABUQX010014953.1:0-19651 GCA_015478945.1 Trachelipus rathkii
GACAGGAAATGGTGATAGAATGATGGTGAATGGAAGAGACTTTAGGGTGCCTTGCTTATTCATGCGGATGATTTGGTTTTGTGTCGTGAATTCTGAAGAAAGTTTGAGAGATATGGTGGAGGGGTTTGGGCAGGGTGTGTAAAGGTTGTGGTTTTGAAGTAAATGTGTACGATTAGGATTAAAAGTTGTGGTTAATGAGTAATAAGGGTCCACGGTGTGAAGCCATGTTCGATGGTGAGCAACTGAGGAAACAAGTATTTGAGTTTAAAAATAATATTCCTTTTATAATGTTGGATGAAATAGAAACGGATGATGCAGAGTCAGTAGGGAAAGTTGTGAATGGTAGGAGAAGGTGGTTGATGCATTTAATGTCCTTGGATGGGTGGTAAAGGGACAATGTTTGCAGTGTGCTAAAAGTTATGCTATGAGAGTAATGTTGTTTCCTGTGTGTTGAATTTATAATTACTGAAACTAGGTCTGGAATAATAGGGTGTAGATGTAGAGATGCATGGTGTTCAGATGTTCAATCTTAGGGATGTGTTAGGCGTGAGAAGATTTGATAAAATGAGGAATAAACAAATTAAGAGTTGTGTGGTGTGAAGAAAGTTGGCATATGTGAAGAAATAGAGACGAAAGTATTTATGATAGTTTTGGTCACTGGAATTTAGGAGTGTGATGATGATCCAATTTTGGGTTAAGCAGATGTAATAGTGGTTGATTTTGCTTTTAGAATGCGACCGGTTCTTGGTTGAGATCTGATTATGTAAAAAGTGGTTTGGGAGTTCTGTAATTTAGGGTAATTTGTCCCTTGTTTAAGTGTGTAGTGAGGATGTGAGTTTTGGTAGTATGAGAGAAGATAATTGAGGGATAATTCAGCGAGCGGATGGCTGAATTTGTTTGTAGGTGGTGATGGTTTGTGGTCTTCCACCTGGGCCAAGGGATGAAGTTCCTCACATTGACCGTTATGATACTTATTCAGGTGTTAGGTGTTTTTCGGATCGTCGTTATGTTTTCTGTGAAGGACCTTGTCTAGATGTTGGTTAGTGTGTCTGACGCAGCGCTTGACTTGCAGTTCTCAAGCTTAATGTTTTAGATATGTGGTGTACGATAAAGGGTTCGCTTTCTTATTTCGACTCTGCGCCATGTGTTTTCTGTTTTCCGGTGTATTTGCTAGGGTCTTCTCTTATCCGGCCCAATGGCTGTGTTATTAGAAGGTAGATGATATATATAAGTATATATATATATAGGTATTGTAAAGTTTTTTTTTGTTAATACAGTATTTATATCTAATTTAGTGTTATATTTACATATATTCTTTTGAGTATTTGAGATATATTTATTTTATTTTTTTTGTATTTATATTATATGATGTTATATATTTGTGTTGTATTATAATGTATTTTATAACTTATATATTTTAGTAATTATTATATTATTTTTTATTTTTGTTATTTTGGACGGTGTATATATATGTATATAGTTTGTTATCATTTGTATATATGTATTATTTATGTATTTATATTAGTGATTGTTATTGTTATATTTTTTATAGGTATAATTAATTATTTGTAGTATATTATTATATATATTATATATATATATATATATATATATATATATATATATGAATATTATATATTATAGTATACCACTATATATACATTATATATATACATTTTTGGCATATCAAGGGTGGGTGGTTGTTCAAATCAACAATGAAAACATTTTAGTAATGGTTTTTGTAATGTATTATATTGATATAATGATATGGTACGTTTTTTATATCTTATGTCATATATTTTCAAATTTAGTTCTGATAATTATAGGGTTCCAAAAGTGGATTTAAATAGAATAGGCCCTATATTAGTTATATATAATGTATTGGTAGATATGGTTGTGAATATTTTATGTAATTAGTGTTTTATGAGCTGAGTTATATTGTTAGTTTAGTATATTTGAGCTATACTATATTTGTTGATTTGGGGTTATATATTATATTATAGTATTAGTCGTATATTTTTATTGTGAGTCATATATTTATTGTATATTTTATTTTATTATTATATATTTATATTTTTATTATATATTATTTTTATTTTTTTTTTATTATATTATTACATATATATATTATATTATTATTTATTATATATTATATTAGTGTATTTATATATATTTATAATATATTTTTTTAAATCAGAGCAAATATAGATGCTATTAGTTTTAGTAGATTGTTATTCTAATGTAGGAAAGCCTAAAAGTTTTAATTTTTTAATAATAAATCTGTGCAAATAAAATACTTTTGCTTAATAAATTTTTTACTTAATACGTTAAGATGTTAAGAGTGGTTAGCTTCGTTTATCTTTAGCTTGAATTATCTAAGATTTCTTCTCTTTCAGACTTCTATTTGAATTGAAGTCTAAATGAAATATTGTAAAATTAATTATTGTTATGATATTAAAATTTAGAAAAATTTAAAAGTATCAGATTTAAGATTTGTTAAAACATACTTTTCGATTTTTTTTGAAAAAAGGTGTGGTGTTCAAAATTTTGTTTAAGTTGGGGTCTAGAGTGTGTGTGTTCACCTTGTAACATGTTAAAGTTGGGAAAGTTTTTAATGCGCAAGGAAATTCAATGATTTGCGTTGTGTGGGGTTGAGTACTTGTAAAATGGGTTCCAATCCATTAATGTTAACGATGGTTTGAATGGCGGTTTATTTTTTTTTGTTTTTTTTTTTTTTTTTTTTTTTTTTTTTTTTTTTTTTTTTTTTTTTTTTTTTTTTTTTTTATTTTTTTTTTTTTTTTTTTTTTTTTTTTTTTTTTTTTTTTTCTTTTTTTTTTTTTTTTTTTTTTTTTTTTTTTTTTTTTTTTTTTTTTTTTTTTTTTTTTTTTTTTTTTTTTTTTTTTTTTTTTTTTTTTTTTGTTGTTAATGGTATAGTGTCTTCAGTTATCTGACAAATAATTGTGTCATATTTATTTTGCCTTGGTTCTTGCGTCTAGTGAAATCATTAGTTTCGCCCATGTAGTAGGATGACGTGATTTCACTAGACGCCACCTAACCTAGCACAAACATGACCCAACTTTTGATTCAGCAATTAACTCGATCACTCACTACTACATCAGAACCCATCATTTAACAACGTAAAACATTTTAATGGCATTGACATTTCCATCTTTACAATTGTATTTCTTGTTACTTCAACAACGCTAAACTGCATTGAATTTTCCTTTTTGCATTTAAAATTTACTTTCACATGTTATTTTATAAGCAGATTGTGTAGATAGGGTGAATACAACTCTGTTGCCCCAACCGTTAACAAAATTTTGAAACACCACCCCTTGTTCTTTTTTTTCTACACATTATCTCTTCTACAAGTCGTGTTAACTAATTCTTTTATTTTATTTTTATTTTAGATTTTCTCACATATTACAATTTTTTTATTGGCTTTATTACACTCAGTCATTCAAGACGATAGTCCTCTGAAAGTAGAGGATCTTTTTGTAATTGTGCAGTAATAAGATCGATAAGCTATAGCTACTTTCTTAACTTAAGAGAAGACATTTTATTATTGTAGGAAAAATTAAGATACTTTGAATTATCATATTTGGAGTGTCATTATTGATCTTGGAGTCTTCTCTTCACTTATTTATTATTTTTATATTTATATTAATTTTATTATATTATTATTTATTTATTATTTATTGATATTATTATTAATATATTTATATTTTTATATTTATAATTTATTTTTTTTATTTATATTTTTTATTATTTATATTATTATATATATTTAATATAAGGTATGTATCAGAGGTGACTTCTATACTCGTACTGTATCGTGCATTTAGACGAGCACTGTCGCCCAGTTTACAAGGTATAATAAGTCCCTCTTATATATATATATACTATATATATAAATATGCATTACGTAAACTGATTATATATTTAGTATTTATTGGCGATTTGATATATATTTATATATATTATATTTTATATTATATATATTATTATATATATATATAATTATATTTACATGTATATATATTATTAGTTATAAAATTTCGAAAATTATTGTAAATACTGATGTATATCTTCCATCCCAATATTAATTATATATATTCTTACTATTATTCTTTCTATGAGATTTGTAATATTTTTTCTTTATATGGTGAATAGCTTAAATTATATAAATATAATATATTTATTTTTTTTATGTTTGTGGGTTATGTTTATGTTATTATTTATTTATAATATATATATTATTTTTAATATATGAAAGGGGTATTTATATATATATCTATGAAAGATAGAATATAGTTTATTTATTTTTATAACCTTTTTTTAATTTATTTATTTATTATTAATTTATTTTTATAATCATATATTTATATTTGGATGGATTATTATTAATTTATGGTGGCTTAAAATATTTTGTATGTTATTTTAGGTTATGTATGGTTATAGGTAAAACTATTCTGTTAAGAATATCTTCAAACAATATTTATACTCTGTACTGTAAAATTCTCTTCTATTTTTGTTTTTTTGGAGGCTTTTTCGTCTTGAGGGAGCATAAATTTTACTAAATAGGAGGTATGCATATTTTATATTATATAAAACTAATTGTATATTTAATATAGTATATTATTTAATTAATAAAGATAAGATTTGAATTTAATATACTTGAAACTGGTCGATGTGTTCCTATTTTCTAGAATGGTTGCGGTTATTTAAATCCCTAACCTTTTTTTCTTTATCGGAATTTAAAAAAGGTGGGACTTTCTTTCGTTTGCTCAAGAGGTTGAAATTATGATGGAAGATAGTTTGTGTTGTGGTGTGGTGAATGGTGTTTAGGGTATTTTAATGTGGCTTATATTTTTGCCGGTGGTTGTGTATTTTCTTATCTTACATTTTTGATGGTTTACCTCAAAGGTAAAGTAATTACATTCGCGTCTGGGTGTTATTGTTTATTAATTTTATATTTTTAAGTATTTTAATATTTTAATAATTTAGGTTATATTATGTTATTTGTTTTATTATAGAGTTTGTTATATATATATGGATTATTGTTTTATTGTTTTTAGTTGGTATTATTATGTATATTATTATATTGTATATATATTATTTTTTATATATTTTTTTTTTTTATATATATGTATTATATTATTATATTATTTATAATTATTATAGTATTTTGATTTATAGTTTTTGTTTATTTTATTATATTAGTTGTATTTTATTGATTATATATATACATATATATATTTTTGGGGTATTGATTTTATTGTTATTAGATATTATTTTAGTAGTTAATTTTAGGGTATAGGTTTGAGGTAGTAGTATATATAGTTAGGGTATTGTATTGGTATGATTATATATTGTATATTATATGATATATTGTTTTATATTGTATTATTTATATAAGTGGGTTTGGTTATTATTATTTTGGTGTTGTTGTGAGAATGTGGGTATATTTATTTTATTTATTATTTGTATAATATGAGGTTAATAGTTATTATACATTATATAGTTTATAGTTTTAATGGTATATAATATATAATTAGTATATATATATATATATATATATGATATTAAGTAGATCATATAAATAATTTTTATCTATATTATAGTATATATTGGGTTGGATTAGTAGTTAATGGCGGAGTTTTTATGAGGGGATTTGGTGGTTGGTTGTTGAGGTATTATGGGGCTAGTATAGGTGAATTTTGTAGGTATAGGTGGTTACTACTTTAACTTAGAAGGGAATTTTACTTATTATTAGTGTAGTTTTATATATAGTATGTTTGTATTATTGGTTATAGGGTGTTTATTGTGTTTATGTGAGTAATATGATATTTATAGTTTTTAGTGATAGTTGATTTATGTGACGTATTTGGTATATGTGTTAGTATATAGGGTATATGTTAGTATATGTATAGAGTGACTTGTAGTTTATATATTTGTATATATATATTATATAATAATATTTTGGTTTGTGTTTACTAAATATTTTAATATGATTATAGTATATTATTTATTAGTGTTATTGTTATAATATAGGTTATGGTTAGTGAGTTTGGTGAGTAGTATTATTATATATTTGAGTTTTATTAATATGTTTTATATAATATATATACTATTTTTATTTATATTAGTTTATGAGTTAGTTTGTATTTTATTAGTATATATATGGTATTTGTTGTATATATATGTATTTTATATTTAGTTTTATTATTTTTATAGATAGATAGATAATAGAGAGAGAGATGAGAGAGAGAGTAGAGAGAGAGAGATACATCCGAGTTAGGTAAAAAGGGGTACTGTTGAGGCGCCGGCTGATATAGGAGTAGTATGTTTGGTTGGGTGGTTTATGAGTTAGTTGGATTTATGTGGAGTTTGTTATGTTTATTATACCGTAATTTAATGTATATGTGAGGTTATTGGTTGTTGTTATTTATAGTGAATTTGCTATATGGTTTTATATTATATATATATATATTATATATTTATTATATATGTTTTTTATAGTTTATTAGTTATAATTTTTATTATTGTATTATATAGTATTTTTTTATTTAGTATATGTTATATTTTGTTTTATTATATATATTTAAATGTTTATATTTATATGGTATATTTGTTATTGTTATATGGTATTTATTATTACTTATTAGTTTAGTTAGTTTCTTAGTTTATTAAATTCTTTGATTAGTATATTTATTATTTAGTTGAGTTTTATTATTTGTGAGTTTTATATGTTAAAAGTTCCAACGATATTAGTATCATGGGAAGATAATCAATAAATTTGTCATGCAACCCACAAATCAATAAGGACAGTCAAAGTACATTATCAATATAATTTATATAAAAAAATCAATATAAAAATAAAACTAGCTAGGGAACTATATATTGTAGCTATAGTTGTTTTGTGATCCCAGTTAGCTCATGTGCTTATCTGTTTAAAAGCCATTTTTTATTATTTTTGTTTTAAAAACAAGAAAATGTTCTTGTTCGCGTGAATGAAATAGTATCATGGGAAGATAATCAATAAATTTGTCATGCAACCCACAAATCAATAAGGACAGTCAAAGTACATTATCAATATAATTTATATAAAAAAATCAATATAAAAATAAAACTAGCTAGGGAACTATATATTGTAGCTATAGTTGTTTTGTGATCCCAGTTAGCTCATGTGCTTATCTGTTTAAAAGCCATTTTTTATTATTTTTGTTTTAAAAACAAGAAAATGTTCTTGTTCGCGTGAATGAAATAGTATCATGGGAAGATAATCAATAAATTTGTCATGCAACCCACAAATCAATAAGGACAGTCAAAGTACATTATCAATATAATTTATATAAAAAAATCAATATAAAAATAAAACTAGCTAGGGAACTATATATTGTAGCTATAGTTGTTTTGTGATCCCAGTTAGCTCATGTGCTTATCTGTTTAAAAGCCATTTTTTATTATTTTTGTTTTAAAAACAAGAAAATGTTCTTGTTCGCGTGAATGAAATAGTATCATGGGAAGATAATCAATAAATTTGTCATGCAACCCACAAATCAATAAGGACAGTCAAAGTACATTATCAATATAATTTATATAAAAAAATCAATATAAAAATAAAACTAGCTAGGGAACTATATATTGTAGCTATAGTTGTTTTGTGATCCCAGTTAGCTCATGTGCTTATCTGTTTAAAAGCCATTTTTTATTATTTTTGTTTTAAAAACAAGAAAATGTTCTTGTTCGCGTGAATGAAATAGTATCATGGGAAGATAATCAATAAATTTGTCATGCAACCCACAAATCAATAAGGACAGTCAAAGTACATTATCAATATAATTTATATAAAAAAATCAATATAAAAATAAAACTAGCTAGGGAACTATATATTGTAGCTATAGTTGTTTTGTGATCCCAGTTAGCTCATGTGCTTATCTGTTTAAAAGCCATTTTTTATTATTTTTGTTTTAAAAACAAGAAAATGTTCTTGTTCGCGTGAATGAAATAGTATCATGGGAAGATAATCAATAAATTTGTCATGCAACCCACAAATCAATAAGGACAGTCAAAGTACATTATCAATATAATTTATATAAAAAAATCAATATAAAAATAAAACTAGCTAGGGAACTATATATTGTAGCTATAGTTGTTTTGTGATCCCAGTTAGCTCATGTGCTTATCTGTTTAAAAGCCATTTTTTATTATTTTTGTTTTAAAAACAAGAAAATGTTCTTGTTCGCGTGAATGAAATAGTATCATGGGAAGATAATCAATAAATTTGTCATGCAACCCACAAATCAATAAGGACAGTCAAAGTACATTATCAATATAATTTATATAAAAAAATCAATATAAAAATAAAACTAGCTAGGGAACTATATATTGTAGCTATAGTTGTTTTGTGATCCCAGTTAGCTCATGTGCTTATCTGTTTAAAAGCCATTTTTTATTATTTATATAAGAAAAACAAGAAAATGTTCTTGTTCGCGTGAATGAAATAGTATCATGGGAAGATAATCAATAAATTTGTCATGCAACCCACAAATCAATAAGGACAGTCAAAGTACATTATCAATATAATTTATATAAAAAAATCAATATAAAAATAAAACTAGCTAGGGAACTATATATTGTAGCTATAGTTGTTTTGTGATCCCAGTTAGCTCATGTGCTTATCTGTTTAAAAGCCATTTTTTATTATTTTTGTTTTAAAAACAAGAAAATGTTCTTGTTCGCGTGAATGAAATAGTATCATGGGAAGATAATCAATAATTTTGTCATGCAACCCACAAATCAATAAGGACAGTCAAAGTACACTTTCAACATAATTTAAATAAAAAGTCAATATAAAACTAGCTGGAGAACTATATATTATAGTTAGTTGTTTTGTGATGCCAGCTGGCTCATGTGCTTATCTGTTTAAAAGCCATTTTTTATTATTTTTGTTTTAAGGTTAGTGCCTCACACCAAGCCATCTTAGCTTAGTATAGTGGAAACTGTTGTTGTGGATGGAGTGACAATGCCAAACCATGAAAGGACAGAGTCTCTTAGGCGTGGTGGACTAAAGTCCACAAAGAGATTAAAAAGAGACGAAAAATTGAATGAATCGCAAGGATCAACCAATTTGAATTCAAAAACTTTTTATATTGCTGCATTTCCAGTAGTGTTACTTTTTAATATATTTAGAGCAATCTTATATCAGCTGTTAATTACTTTGAAAATTTTGTATCGTGCGGGCTGCTGTGTGTTTACATTTACAAACTCTAACACGTCAGGCCTTGTTGATAATAGGTCTGGTCTAGAGGATAACACTTTAGACAGCTCATTTTCATTTGATGTTAATGGCAGTAAATTTAAAAACAATTATGAACAAAATTTTTATGAAGATCAGAAATCAGTGCTAGAATTAAGTGAAGTTAGTCACAATATGTCTTCCCAAAACTCACAGAAATTTGTTATACAACCTGGGCCAGGGGATCCATTGCTGGCAAAACAAAAACATCACCATCGGAAGGCTTTTGAATATATATCAAAAGCTCTAAAAATTGATGAGGAAAATGAAGGTATGTTTAAAAATATTAAACTATTGATGAGTTGAAGATAAATTTTCATTGAAAGACCAGGATGAGCAGAATTAGCACCTCTTAAAATACTTTTTAAATATATATCCCTCACCATATTTTTGGTTGTAGCCGAGATACTATTTAAATTTCCAGTTGAATGGAACTGATAAAGCATTTTTTTTATTAACAAAGTTAACAAGTTTTATTATTTTTATTTTATATTTTTGTATTAATTATAGGTAGGCCTAGTGGTTTTGTAAAAAAAAAAAAAAAAAAAAAAAAAAAAATGTCACTGATATAATTTAGTAGCAATATGGTAATTGTGTAGAAGTGTTGACTTGGGTTCATACTGTATAATTATTGCATTAGAACTATAAACATATACAAATGGTATCCAAAAAAATTTTTTTTTTTTTTTATTTTTTTAATTTTTTTTTTACAAATATATGTATATTTTAAATTTATATTTTTATAAAAATATAGAAAAATAACGCTATAAAAATTTTAAACAAATAATTTCTTATTTTTATAGGGATTTCACTATTGATGCTTTTTTCCCAATTTTTTATATAGTTTAGCTATATATCGAATCATTAATATTTTTGGTAATAGTAGAGCAGAGGGGTGTCACCCCCGATATTTATGAAAATCACAGGATATACTCTTAAAAAAACAATAATGAAGAATAGTGAAAACGAAAATTAGCAGTCTCTTTAGGAAAGAAAGTTATAGCCTTTCAAAGTTGTTAAAAATCCCATGTTATATATATATAAAAAAAATAATATATAAAAAAAAAAAAAAATTAAATCATAGGAAATAGGCCAGTATATATATGCTAAAAAAAATGAAAATGATTAAAGTTTTTTGGAAAAAAAGTTACAGCTTCTCAAAGTTTAAAATTTTCCCACAGGCTTTCTTATAAAAAAAATTAGTGGGCCTCATGCTTGTTTTAGGGCCATCCAAGTTCAGGTTATGATAAGATTTATTAAGTATACATAGAGTTTCTCTGTGTAGTGTGTAAACCTAACAAAACTTACCATAACCTGAAACAGAGGGCCTTGAAATGAACTTACCTTAATGGATCAAAATGAAAAGTCTATGGAGTTTTAACAAGTTTGAGAGGCTGTAACTTTTTTTCCTAAAGACGACAGTCATTTTCCTTTTCACTATTTCTTCATTTAGTTATTTTTTTTAGAGTAGCTATATCCTGTGATTTTTATAAAATTCGGGGGTGACACCCTTCTGCTCCACTATTACCATATTTTTTCAATAATCGATAAATCAATATGATTATCAGCAATTTGATTTTATAGACAATATATATATATATATATTATTATTATATATATATTATATTATATATTAATATATTATATATATAATATATTAGAATTATTAATTATATTCTATATATATATATTAGATAGCGTCGCGGCACGTTTTGACTCGCGGACCACTTTTAGTGACTTCGCTTCCCCACTTCACCTAATAACACTTTTTGAAATTTTTTTTTTCTGGAAATTCAGGCATACTAGTAGGTTTAATAGACACACAAAAATAATAATGTATTCTAATATTAACACTTTTATTAAAGTTTTTATAAAGCTCCTTCCGCATGCATGGAGGGTGATCGGACCCCATTGAGGGCGTGAATCGGACCATCTGGGTTTTAATTCCTCTATTTTCTGTATTAATTTAAATTAATTTAATTTTCTATATAATAATTATTTCATCATATTAAAATCCGTAATAAGTTATAAAATGTCATAGAACCAAAAAAAATAAGAATATAAATATGTTCGGGTTTTCCAATGCATTCGATTTTCCAAATTTTGCACTTTTTTTGTTAAATCGACTAATTTATATAATTTCATTTTGTATTTTATTCTTCACTCCACTTAAGTAACTTTCTATTATATTTATAATTATTTCATAGGTAATAAAAATTGTCAATAATAATACGTTAACATATGAAAAACACAATGGTGGTCCGCTTCACCCCTCATCAATTTTTACGCATCGGTGAATCGGCCAAGCTCTCAAGGCCCCGGTGATTTAGACCCCTATATGTTTGGAACAAGAAACTTTCACTTCTTGCCAGTTTTCTTTAAAGCAAACATACTCTGGAGTGTGTACTACACTGATAAAATCAATTAAAATACCAAGTTGAGATTTTCATAAATCTAGGAAAATTTCTTCAAGAAAATCTCACCATTTTTCAAAGTGAAGAATTCTATTGAAGGGCCATTTTGTACCCAAATTTATTACAACTTTATTAAACTATTAAAACTTTCTGTTAGAATTAAAGCATGACTCTAAATAAACTTGTTGAAGGTACTTTACTGCGTTGAGCTATTAATGATGCGAAAAAAAAATTATATATTTTATTTAATATTTTTATTTTTGATTTAGAGGTGACCCGATCCCCTCTAAAGAGGTGGGCCCGGTACCCCGCCCGACGCGTTAAAAATATTCTATAAATAATTTCTTGATATGATATGTTTGCAGTCTAAATAGTATATAGTTAGATCCCGTAGTTATAATAGTATATATATATATTATGTTATATTATATATATATATATAAATATTATTATTATATATACATATATATATATATTATATAATATATATATATATATATTATTTTGATGTTATTATTTTTTATTATTTTGAGTTAATCGTCATCGTCATGATATCCATTAAAATCGGCATATTTTTTTCAATCGTCATCGTTATCAACGGCAATTTCTGCGTTTTTTGTTGAGTGACACGGGCTGATTGGCAACCGAATCTCCGCCACCAGATCGAAACATGTCAAATTTCCTTTGCTCATGCAGCTGCTGTCTCAAAGGGGAAAATTGATAGAAATGTATACAATATATATATTTATATTATACTATTACTATTTATTATATATATTAGTTATATTATAGTATATATTATATATATACTATATATATATATAAGTATATTAGTGATACCTATATATTATAATATATATATCTTACTTCTTACCCATTCTTGATTTATGAGTATGTTATGATACATTGCCTCTAGATGGAGCTAATGGTTCGCCTTCTGTTCTGGATTCATATCCACTCATCTCAGAATTTTAGATGACAGCATCTTTTATTTCACATATTAATACAATTATATCCACACCCCTTCTTATAGATAAAGACATGCTTACGACATCCCCTATCCCTTATATGCCCTATGTGTGATGGGGGAAAAAAATTTGCGAGATACGTAATGTCCATGCGTGTCGTAAGAGGCAGCTAATAGAGATGTGGTGGTAATTTGGTTGGCTGCCACTACCACTTTTCTTTGCAGGAAGTAATGCGAATGCTCAGAGAGTCTGATCGCCGTCACTCGGGTCTATTCTTTTCGGCGAATATGAATCGCAATTCATGGATTGCGAAAATGTAAAAGGACTAACTATTGAGGAGAGCGAATGAGAGATGTTTTTAAATTGCAATTATATTGTGCTAGCTGTGAGCTGAAGACAAAGATGGCAGGAAACTGTGACAATGAGTAGGTGTTGGTGTGCTGAAATGTGTTTTGTGTTGTGTGGAAAGATAAGAGGGGAGTAGAAAGAGTTTGCAATTCGATAGTGACTTGGTGGTAGAGACTTAGGCTAATTTTGATAGTGTGTTGTGTAGAATTCTAAAGGTTAATTTTACATCTATATGGTTTTCAGTATGTTGTGGTATGCGACATATGGTCAATCTGAGATGATTAATTTTGAAGAGTGCAATTTCTGGGATAATCTTGAATGATGTTTTGGATGGGTGATAGGGGATTATAGTTCATTTGCAAATGCCCCCTAAGGATTTGATTTTTTCACACGTTGTCACCACCACTCACAGTCAGAGGACCTATTCAAGGAGGGGTGTAAGCTCAAAAGTTCACCGTCTAGCGCAAATTACGGAGATGAGCACAGACGTGGGCTTAAAGTGAGGAAGATTAGATTCAGAAATACAGAAGATGAAAGAATTCCACGACAGAGGTTGGCCGGGAAGGGAGGAAGCACACAGGACTAGTCCTTGGGATTCCCAAATATCAGAAAAAATATTCCAACAAGATACAGCACCTCCCCTTTGGTGCTCCGAGGGCGTTGACTGTGGCAGGACGGATGAAGGTTTCGAGATGGTGGTACGCAAATAAGTTCCCGTCGAGCACTTGCGCTGGGGTCATGCCATAGGCTTTTTCGTCAGTGGTACTATCCATCTGAATAATCTATATACTTCTTTGTTAAGACACTGCCAATTATACAATTCAGCCTATTATAGAGAACATGCTGAGATGGGTGTGTTGACATCGACCCTATCCAAAAGCCGGGTTGAACCAGAAGGCCCCCCCCCCACAGATATGCGAACAAGTACTCCAATACAGGCGGATGAGACTTGTTAGCCTGGAGCAAGACGAAGAGAAAAAAACAGTCTCGCAAGCTCTAAACAGGACTCCGCATAGTTTCTTTGAGGTGACCCTAGCAGCCGTTGTGATTGAAGGTTTCCAAGACATTTTTTGATTTTTTATGTCACACAGGGATTACGGAGAACGTATACGAAAAGATAGGAAGTTTAGAATACGTTTTTAGAGAAGGAGATTTGCAGAGTTTGGGTTTTTAAAGAAATGAATTTCACAGGTTGAGACGACCCATCCGGAAATTCTATTCAGATAAAAAAATTAGGAAAATTAAGACAAGAGGCATTCTAGGAAGTAAAAGAGGAAGCCAGAACTGAATGAGTTGAAGAATGAAGGTTGAGTCATTGGTAGTATGATGGATAGAAGAGTTAGATGTGCAAGTGAGAGATCATTAATGAAAGTAGGACATTAAAGTAGGAGAAAACAGACACCACCTGGGAACACCACTGATTGACAGGAAAAGGAGAGAGTCGCCCCTCAACAACACGCCGAAGAATTTAGGATCTTGAACTAAGTAGACATCAATTAAGCAAGAGAGAGAAGAGGAAAGAGGAAACCCAACAGGAGGAGACTTGAGAAGGCAGATTTGACGCGTGGCCATTACTCCGGTCCAAAATGCTTTGGAATATGTTCAAGCGCCACACGCAAGTATCTCCCCGTCAGTTCCTACTGGGGGGAGAGAAACCATAAATACGTTTAAAAAGGAAGTATATCGCCAGAGAAACTCTGAGCGCTGAGCCGTATGGCTATCGGAAGAAGGATGAGTTTCAGGATAATCTAGAAGTGAAGTGAGCAGGGTTAAAACGCAATGACATCTCATTCTCAGATAGAATTCCCAGTTTCTCCCAGCCACTTTTCCGCGTTGCCTTTAATTGGGTCTGTAGTTAGGGGGTCCAGGACGAACGACGCCTGCTGCGTGCTCGATATGTGTGATGCTGATTAGGTTGTACATGTGCCCCCGCAGCTTCCCCAAATGATGGGCAAAAGTGCCCTAGTATTGAGACATAGAGAGTATAGGGTCGATCTGGACACAATTTCGAATTACAGATCCTAGTGTCCGCCGGCATTCGGGCCTAATGCTATCCTCTCTCCCAATCAATGACATGACCCGATCTCGCAATGTAAGCATGGTTGGGGAACGCCTGTCCGGTGTATCCTGGAAGTGTGTATAGTGCGCTCTTTCATCTCTCGCACAGATAGCTCCGATAGTGCAGAGCACTCTCTCCTTAGCCTGCCTCATATATAGTGATAGTCTCTCTCGTAGAGGAGAAAGGAAGCAGCAGAAGAGTATGCCCCCACTGCGGCTCTCTGTTAGTATAGATTCGACGGTTAGTCGGGCGTAGACACAGCCTCACTGTATTAGGACCCCTCTCTCTCTTGCGCAGCAGAATTGCACGCCGCAGGCTCTATCAATGCAGCAGAGTCATGGTCGCGCAGTATCAATACTTACCGACTCATTCGTCCCTCCTGACTGTGTGCTTTGTTATTTCTCTGGCTCCCCGTACCTACTCGACAGAAAGAGATATCTGATCATGTAGATAGCTTCAAGGACTCTCGTGGCGGTCGCATTTCACTACTTCTCGTGGCTCAGTAATACTTGATCAAACGTGCTACTCTTGTTCAGAGTGCACTTCTCTTTGATTCGTCGGCGGCCTTCCTTATTTCTGCTTTATTCCCACAGTCGAAGGAGATTAAGCCCAAGTGCCTAAATTGAACCTATTGTAATGTTTCCTGAGGTTTTATGGATTAATGCAAGCAGGCGATATGATCATGAAGGATATAGATAAGGGAAGCTGCATTTATTGGGCACGAGGAGGGTTGTTAGGGTGAATTAGGTGATGGTTGAGAATTTTTCCACCCGCCCAAATACGGCCCATGTCTCTTAGCCCTGACTGGCAAGATAACCAAGCAACCCCGATTGAAATCATGGTTTATTGAGGAGGAGAAAGATTATGTTGGGAAAGGAAGGAAATGGAACTGGCTATAGGTCCCCTATTCCAACGTTACCAGTTCTATTTTTTTAAATATTATAACATATCCCATTATTCTTAACTTGGGATGTTGGTGGTAGGGGTAGCTATGCTATCATCCTTGCCAAAACCTTTTTGGGGACAATCTTGTAAATATTGTTAATTTCGGTACCATTAGTTTGGTTGTCCTTAATATGATGAATTTGATAGTTTGAAGTGAACGGCATATCCGAGGTAATAAGGAAAATTAGTGAAAAAGATTAGACTTTGAAAGGTTGTCAATAAGGGGTAGTTAGCCCTTACTGAGAAACAATTAGATTTACTGCGGTGAAGATGAGTATTCCCCCAAGTAAATAAGTCTTTTGGTTTTTGTTGTTATTTACCCTTTTGTTTACTCCCTCTCTCTTGATGGTATTGTAATAATTTCAAATTTATTATTTTTATATTGTAATTGGTGTGTTAATGATTAAGATTTATTAGGAGAGTGGGATTATTTATTATATATGGTGGGGCAATGCTTGAAATTGGTGTTAAATATTGACTTAGAGAATAGATTTGAGTGTTAGATTGTATGTAAATACTATCTTATCTAATTTATTATTATTATTATGCGAATGATATTTGCGTCTAATTGTCTTGGCGAATTCTGAATGAGATGATTTTTAGTGAAGTTATGGTTCATAATGAATTAAAAGTTATGTTATAATAATGGATTATTTTAACTAAATTTGAAAGTAAACGTTAGATAAGAGTAAGGTCTATGCGTGTGAAGTGAGGATGGTCTCCAGTGTGAAGTTATGTTAGCATGGTGAAGCAGCTGGAACCGGCTGTCTGAGATTTAAATTATTTAGGGGTACTGTTTGGATTGAGAAGGGAACGGTTCAATGTTATTTGCATATGAAGTTTGTAATGTACATTGGAACGTTGTGAACGAGGCTCAATGTTGTTAATGGTGCTTGGTGTGTCTCTATTATTAAAGTTGGTAGCCCTGTAAATGTAAGAATATTAGAATATATTTATAATGGACATAAAATCTGCCCGTGTAAGATTCGCTTATAGTTTGTAGTGCCTCTGCGAGAGTGTGAGAAGAGACCTACTGGACTCTGCCTTATTCTATTAACCAGGCTCCTTATTGTGTTAATTATAGTAGTGCGAGACTTAATAGGTTATTTATGTCAATCTATGGAATAAGACTATTATAAATGAAGTATAGATCTCAAAGTTTCATTAATTGTGTTTCAGCATGGACAATCTTCAGGGTAGCTTTCTAGCGCTGTTGTAGAAGAATTGTATAAATGTGAAGCGATAATGATACGTTATAATTAGAGACGTTTATGTATATATATACTATTTTTTATAGTAGAGTTTTATAAATAAGGGGGTGGGAGAGAGGGAAAATTTTTTTTTTTAAATACTTTTTTTTCCAAATAATCGTCTCGGTCATCCTTGTTGTGAAGAGGGAAGCGAGTCCCGCGATAGAATCCGCCAATAATTTCCAACCTATTAAAGTAGAATATACCATGAGTTTAAGTATGGGCTCGCTTAATGAAATTCGATCTAGTGTCTTGGTCATGTGGTACCAAAGGTAATTAATAATATATATTAATAGATGTGTGAACTGATAGTTACGCTAGGTTATAAAGCGGTTATGGTAATATATAGTGGTGAGTTATGTAATGTTTGGGATATACACCAATCAGCGTGCTGGAATTAATGATGAGACTTGACAAGAATAAAAGTGTAGTAAGATTTGAGTCAGTAAAGGAATGATATTGCTAGATAATGTAGAAATGTGAGTTTAGGCAATGAGGCGTGAGAAGTAAAGATTGAGTGCATTAGTATTAAGTGAGAAGAGAATGCCGGATAGGTGTTGTTAAAGTAGGGTTAGGTATATGGTTTGTTAGTACCCACTGCTGGTGATGGCTCAGTATACGGTATATATAATATATCTTATATATATTTTTTACCTCTTCCAAATTGAAATCGGATATACTTCACCCCTATGACGATATATTTTAACCCTTCATAGTGCAGGTTTTCTTGTCGGCGTTCCCGTGAAGCTCTAGGGTTGTAATTTTGTTTATAAATGAGCGTGTGGGTTTTGTGTATCCCGTGATGTTCTTCTCTCCACTCCTACAATTGATTCCCATAGGAGTTCAGAATCTGGTGGTACGGCTCCTGGCGTAGGAAGGACTGTGTGGGCTTGCGTCTTCATTTTAGTTCGATGCTTTTGGTCAATGATTCTTCCTCCAATAACTCCCACCCTCTTTCATATATCATGGTCTTTCGCTCGACTCTTTTCTCATCTTGCTTCAATCGTCCACTTACTACCCTCGAGAGGGTGCTTGGGAAAAATATAAAAGAGGACAGTGATGAATAAAGGAAAGATATCACTCATTGGGTTGGAAGAAATGGAGAGAGTGAAAGAAATATAAAGAATACAATTATTATGATTATTACTTTTATTATAATATAATCCTATAGGATTATAATTATATTAACTATATATTATATAATCAGGTTAGATACATCTACGTTCTATAGTAAGCCAACAAGTATATTTCGTAATATAAAGTATTAGGGATAGACTTACCTTTTATGACGTACCCAATACCTTAAGTATTACCAATACTGAAATTTACTTAAGTTTTATAATGGTAATATATTAACCCTAGTATATAAATTTCTATATGTATGGTATGATAATTAATATACTATCATCAATTAGTCATTGAAACTGAAATGTAATATGAGGTATAAATCTTTATGGCTGGTCAGTAATATTTGATACTGTACTAGAAGACTATAATTACATATTTATATTGTAATTAATCACCTGGTGCGAGACTTGAGAGCATATATGTGGTAAGGTGTGTAACATAAGCCGTTGTGGAGGGTTTAAGTATGTCTCCGAAATAAGTAAACGTATGACAATTAAGTCAGATTTTAATAATAAGTGATTAATATAACAGTTCCCGTTAATATAATTAGTGGTGAAGTAAATATGAAATAAAAGGGAGTTGCAGGCAATTATATTTAGAGAATTAGGTTATATTGAGTTGAATTAAGTCTCTGGGTAAATTATTAGATTTTTAATGCTTTTAATTATATGTATATATTTTTTAATCGGTTATTAAGCATAGGAGTTTCAGCTTACGAATAGTGATATTTGCTGAGATATGATTGGTGAATAACTCAATGTGCATTAGATGCTGGGTAGAGGCATTTATTAATAATAATTATTATTATTAATTACCGTTATATTTATCGTTAGGGAGCACATTTGAATTCAATACTATTAAATTTTTTAAGTAATATAATAAATACATAAAATGAAATTGAGAATAGAAAATAGAATAAAGAGAGGAGAAATAAAGAGTAAATTTAATTTTGTTTTGGTTAGCGTTTATTAGTGGATAATATCTGCATTAACTAAGGCGTTAATAAGTTAATCAGATTAGGAATTAAATAATTAAATAGGATGCTCATTATGGTGCAAGTGTTAATTTTAGATATATTCGGTGTTTGTGTTTTAGGCTTTTGAATGCAATTATTAAAGTTATTTATTGTTATTTTGATGTTTAATAGTGCAGTGCGATAATGTTTTTGATGATAAATAAATAAGGTGTGGAGTAAGCTATAATATGTTTGAATGTACGTTTTCAATAGAATTAATAGT